>JADRCD010233769.1:0-19550 GCA_019843815.1 Montemys delectorum | reverse complement strand
CCCCAACAGAGGAATGGATACAGAAACTGTGGTACATCTACACAATGAAGTACTATTCAGCTATTAAAAACAATGAAATTCTTAGGGAAATGGATGGACCTGGAGAGTATCCTCCTGAGTGAGGTAACTCAATCACAAAAGAACACACATGGTATGCATTGTCTGATAAGTGGTTATTAGCCCAGATGTTTGGAATACACAAAGTACAAACCACAAACCACAAAAAACTTAAGAAGAAGGAAGACCAAAAGGTGGACATTTCATTTCTTCTTAAAAGGGGGAACCAAATACCCATGGAAGGAGTTGCAGAGATTAACTATGGAGCAGAGACTGAAGGAAGGACAAGCATATAGCTATCTCCTGAGAGGCTCTGACAATACCTGACTAATACAGATGTAGAGGCTCACAGCCAATCATTGAACTGAGTACACGGTGCCCAATGAAGGAGTTAGTGAAAGGATCTATGGAGCTGATGGGTTTGCAGCCCCTTAGGACGAACAATATGAACTAACAAGTACCCTCCGAGCTCCCAGGGACCCAACCACCAATGAAGGAGTATACATGGTGGGTCTGAATGTTTTGGCAGCATGTGTATAGTAGAGGATTCCAAATTCGATCATCAGTAGGAGGATGGGACCTCGGCCTTGTGAAGGTTTTGTGCCCCAGTGTAGGTGAATGCCAGGGCCAATAAGTGGAATAGGGTGGGGTAGGGGTATGGGGAGGGGGGAGGCAACAGGGGTTTGTTCTTGTAGTTTTTGTTTGTTCGTTCTTTTGTTTGTTTGATTTTTGGTGGGGAATCTGAGAAAGGAGAAATTTACATGTAAATAAAGAAAATATCTAATAAAAAATACAAGGCTACTATGAACACGGTGGAGTTTATGTCCTTGTTATATGTTGGAGAAACCTTTGAGTATATGCCCAGGAGTGGTATACCTTGGTCTGCAGGTGGAACCATTTCCACTTCTCTAAGGAACCATCAGATTGATTTCCAGAGAGCTTTTACCAGCTTGTAATCACACCAGCAATGGAGGAGTGTCCTTTTTATCACTTCCTCACCAGCATTTGCTGTCACTTGAGTTTTTGATCTTAATCATTCTGATTTGTGCCAAGTGGAATATCAGAGTTGTGTTGATTTGTATTTCCTGATGACTAAGAATACTGAACATTTCTTTAAGTGTTTCTCAGCCATTTGAAATTTCTTTGTTCGGAATTCTCTATTTAGTTCTGTAGCCCATTTTTTAATTGGGTAATTTGGTTTATTTGGATGTGAACTTCTTGATTACTTTATATATTTTAAATATTAGATCTGTATCAGTTGTAGGGTTGCTAAAGATCCTTTCCTAATCTGTAGGTTACTATTTCATCCTATTGACTCTGTCTTACAGAAGATTTTCAGTTTCATGAGTCCAATTTGCCAATTGTTTATCTTAGAGCCTGAGCCATTGTTCTTCTATTCATGAAATTTTCCCCTGTACCAATGAGTTCAAGGCAATTTCCCACTTTCTCTTCTATTAAATTCAGTGTATCTGATTTTATGTGGAAATCCTCAAGCCACTTGTACTTGAGCTTTGTACAAGGTAATAAATATGGATCAATTTACAATCTTCTACATGCAGACTGGTAATTATACCAGCACCATTCATTAAAATGCCGTCTTTTTTTCTTCTGTATACTTTTGGCATCTTTATCTAAGATCAAATGACCACAGGTAATTAGGTTTACTTCTGGATCTTCAATTTTGTTCCATTGATCAACCTGTCTGTCGTTATAATATTGCTCAGTAGTAGAGCTTGATGTTAGGGATGGTGATTCCCCAAGAATTTCTTTAATTGTTGAGAATTGTTTGTGCTATTCTGCATTTTTTATTTTTCTACATGAAGTTGAGAACTGCTTTTTCCATGTCTGTGAAGAATTGAGTTGGAATATTGATGGGGATTACAGTGAGTCTTCATGAGAAACTGATTCCCACATTGTTCAATCTGTCTTCTCCATACATGGTCAATTTGCTGTGAATTCCTGATACACCAAATTATTTCTGACTCATTGTTATAGAATGACCAGTTGTTACTGGAAGTTTGGAGCTATCAGATCCACAGCTTAGATACTGGCACACAGGATGCCCCCAAAATATCAATTAAAGAAACAAGAAACTGTGAACACCATAGCAAGGAAAAGTATTCCAACTGGCCACTTGGAAGAAAAACAAGGAGGATTATTGACACTCAGTGCACACAAGCAAATATTCAGGGGCCTGACGTGAAGCTGTCCTGGCAAGATGACCACATTGCCAAAGGAAGAAATAGTGAAATTGCTTCTTTTGGAAGAACATAATACAAAAATCACAGAGGAAAACAGTTTTCTCAAGGTAAAAGAACTGATTGGGAAAAGGTTACTAGAGTGCAAAACTGTACCCGTAGTGAAGGAGCACATTTGGCCATGAATGTCCAATTCTTCTCAGCAATAAATATAGAAAGTGGAGCAAGAATACTGAAATATAATTGCACCTTACAGTGTACTATGGCTAAGCCTGTTTTCAAAGGCAACTAATTATTAGCTAGACAGAGAATAATCCTCACAGATATCTTCATTATGTTGATACAGAAAAAAAAAATCCACCTGTGTCCTGGGATTAGGAAATGAGGGCTGCTTTGGTTACATGTGTATTCTGTTTTGCTTATTTATTTATTTATTTATTTATTTATTTATTTATTTATTTAATCCTGCTCTTAAAATAGTTTATTTATTTATATCCCAAATTTTGAACCCACTCCTGATTCCCCCTTCCAGAGTGGTTCAGCCCACCTGCCCCCTACACTTTGCCTTTCAAAGTGTGCCATCTCCAGGCATCCTACTTCTCTGGGTCATCAAGTCTCTATCACTGGGTCTAGACAAAGCTATCAGTCCTCTACTACATATATATGCCGAAGCCTTGGACCAGCCCATGTATGCTCTTTGATTGGTGGTTTAGTCACTGGGAGCTTCCTAGAGTCCAGGTCTTCCTATAGGGTTGCCATCCCTTTCAGTTCCTTCAAGCCTTCCTGTAATTCTTCCATAGAAGTCCTTGGCTTCTCAGCAATGATGAGCTGAAAGTATCTGCATCTGCTTCTATAAGCTGCTGGTAGAGCTGCACAGAGGACAGACATGCTAGGCTCCTTTCCTGCATGTCCTTAGGGGTCTGCCTTATCTCACTCAGGGTGAGAGAGAAATACTACCAAATAACTACATGGGTATGACAATCTTTCAATGAAACTCATTAATTTATATAACAATATATATTTTGTACAAGATATACTATAGCTGTATTCATATACTGAGTAAAGTATATTAGTTTATATGAGTAAAATAAATAAAGTATGGATTATATAAGTAAATATATTATATCATATTTAAACAATATATAATATATATTTAAAAATTTCAAATAAGTATTATATATTTCCACTGTATTCCAGTTCTGTGACTTTAAAAATCGCGAGTCCCAGTAGGGAGTGGGAGTTTTTACATTACAGTAAGTGTGTGTGTGTGTGTGTGTGTGTGTGTGTGTGTATGTGTGTGTGTGTATTGCTGGTGGTAGTGGTGCATTTACCATGTCAAACATGTAAGGTTCAAAGTATAACTGACAGGAATATCTTATTTCACTTGGGTGCTGGAGACCAAATTCAATTCATCAAGCTTGGTCACAAAAGCCAGATGAGCTATCTGCTTGTCCTTTGAAGAGGATTTTAAAGTACAATGATTATAAGTACTGGAAATATATTCTCATTCAGGTGCAAGAGAAGCATATGCTGAAAAATGCCCTTAGAAAAGAATTAGGGTATTAGAATGGCATTCCTTGATCACTCCCCATTTAGGTAAATTAGCCACTGTCTCCTGACCATTGGATTGTTCATCTACAAGGCAAGAAAATCATTGTATAGGAAGATGCAAGACCAAAGCATACTCTATTGCAAAATCTCCCAGAAGCTTTACAGCATGAGTCAGAACCAGAAAACACAGAACAAATAGGGATGGAGTGAGGAATGCAAAGTAGGCTTAGTCTCCATGTTCCATGCCTTCAAGTGTAAATATCTATAAGTAAAACAGAATCTTTAATACTTCAGAATCAGTTACTGAAATAAATATCAGTGAGAGTAATGGATGTCCCTCAATAGAGTAATGGATACATAAAATGTGATACATTTACACAATGCAGTACTACTAAGATATTAAATATTTGATATTAAAAACAAAGACTTTATAAAATTCACAGGCAAATGAATGGAACTAGAAAATATCATCTTGAGTGAGGTAGCCCAGTCGCATAAGAATACACAGATATATACTCACTAAGCAGTGGATATTAGGAAAAATCTTGAAATACCCATGATACAACTCACAGACCATATGAAGTTCATAAACATGGAAGACCAAAGTATGTTTGCAGTGATCCTACTTAGAAGTGGGTACAAAATACCATAGATAGAGGGAGAGACTTGGGAGGGTGAAAGGAGGGCCCAAGGGAAATTGGGGAGAAGAAGCAAGTGTGGCAGAAGAAGGGGGAGATGTCCAGAAGGTCAGGAAATAGAACAGAGGTGTGTGTCATTGGGGGATGGGGACCTGTGGATAGCCACCAGAAAGTCCCTGATGTCAGGGACTCAAGAGGCTCCCAAGAACCATTAGGGATGACATTAGCTGAAATACTTAACAAAGGGGAGAAAGAACCTGTAGAGATCATATTCAGAGGTTAGAATCCCTGGTTGAGGATGGGGCTACCCACCCATCTCCAAAATTTTAACCCAGAATTGCTCTTGTCTAAAGGAAGTAAAGTGAAAAAGAATGGCACAGAGAATGAAAGAAAGGCCACCCAGAGATTTCCCCACCTGGGGATTCATCCCATATGAAGACACCAAACTAAGACACTATTGCTGATGCCAAGAAGGGCTTGCTGACAAGAGCCTCATATATCTGTCTCCTGAGAGGCTCTGCCAGAGCCTGACCAATACAGATGTGGATGCTAGCAACCAAGCATCAGACTCAGCAAAGGATGAGTTAGGGGAAAGATTGAAGTAGTAGAAAGGGTTGACAACCTTATAGGAAGAACAACAATATCAGTCAACCTGATACCCCCAGAGCTCCCAAGAACTAAACGACCAATCAAAGAGTATGCATGGAGAGATCCATGGCTCACGCTGCATATGTAGAAGGAATGCATCAATGGCTTATCTGGCATCAATGGGAGGGGAGGCCCTTGGTCCTGTGAAGGCTTGATGCCCCAGTATAAGGAACTGCTAGTGCAGTGAGGTGAGAGTGGGTGGTTGAGTGGGTGAGAGAGCACCACTATAAAAGCAGGGGGAGGGGTCAGGGGACTGGGGGTTTGCAAAGGGGAAATCTGGAAAAGGGATAACATTTGAAATGTAAATAAATAAAATAACAAATAAAAAATGAAATTAAAATTAAAAAAAAAGATGAACATGTTCATTTGCAGTGAGGGTGAATTTCTTTGTTTATCATTTCTTGGTATATGATTCCCAATAGCCAGAGCACAGTGGTCTAAATTGGCTAGTTTGCAGTTCTGGTAAGTTTTCATGACCTGCTGTACATGTCATTTCTATTCCTTCAATGACTCCTATGTAAGTCAAAAGCAAGCAAGTAACAGATATATAAACAAGGACAGGCTCAATTGATCACAAATCATTCATTCTCAGCAGCTTGAGTTAGAGAGTGGTATTATGTTGTCAATTACAGAATTCTTCTGTTAACTACTTGGGATTCCTGGGCCAGGCTTATGACAGTTTTAAATAGCAATCGGCTTCATTTATTTTTATTAGATATTTTCTGTATTTACATTTCAAATTTTATCCCTTTTCTTCATTTCTCCTCCAGAACCCCCATATCCCATTTCCCTCTCCCTGTTCACTAACCCACCCACTTCTGACTCCCTGTCCTGGCATTCCCCTACAATTGGGCATCAAGCTTTCACAAGACCAAGGGCCTCTCCTCTCATCAATGTTCTGCAAGGACATACTCTGCTACGTATACAGTTGAAGCCATGGGTACCTCTATGTGTACTCTTTGGTTGGTGGTTTAATCCCTAGAAGCTCAGGGGGTACTGGTTGTTCGTATTGTGGTTCCTCCTATGGAGCTGCAAAACCCTTTAACTCCTTGGGTTCTTTTTCTAGCTCCACCATTGGGAACCCTGAGCTTAGTCCAACAGAAAACTGTTAGCGTCCACTTCTGTATTTGTCAGGCAGTGGCAGAGCCTCCCAGGAGACAGCGATATCAGGCTAGTGTCAGTAAGCACTTGTTCACTTCCACAATAGTGTCTGGGTTTGGTAACTGGACTTGGGATGGATCCTTAGGTGTGACAGTCACTGGATGGTCTTTACTTCAGTTTCTGCACAAACTTTGTCTCTGTATTTCATACCATGGGTATTTTGATCCCCCTTCTAAGAAAGACCAAAGTATCCACATTGTGGTCTTCCTTCTTCTTGAGCTTCATGTGGTCTGTGATTTGTATCTTGGGTATTAGGATCTTCTGTGCTAATAACCACTTACCAGTGAGTGCATGCTATGTGTGTTCTTTTGTGATTGGGTTGCCTCACTCAGGATGTTATTTTTTAGTTCCATCCATTTGCCTAAGAACTTCATGAATTTCTTATTTTTAATCAGCTTCATTTTATAATCTCACCTTAATGCTCATAAAATTTTGCTCCTGAAAGAACAACAAACACAATCTTGCAAAATTAATTAGAGGTTTATTCTTGTATGTTTTTTAAGGTAGGTAGTGTGATATTCTGGCCTTTAATACGATTTGGTACTCTGGCAGGAGTTCCAACTATTTCCATAAAGTAAAAAAATTACTATATGGAAAATTTGCTATTATTTATGGAAACTAGTTCCATAAAGAAAAAATTTACACAGGTAGTTTTCACTAAATACCCAAATGTCATGTGTTAGAGAATTGACAGAAACTGAAACTTCCACAGGCAGTATTTGAAAGCTTTGTCAGAGCATTTCCTTGAGATGGTGCAGTTGAACTCTAGAAGATACTAGTTTGACAAATAGGCTTAAATTCAAGGATCAAATAAATGTAAGGAGTAAATACATGAATACAGGTTTTTCCAGAAAAAGAAGCACACAGTACAACCAGGAACAAACACTGGATTTTAATTCCAAAATTTAATCTATTTTTGTTCCTTTGTACTCAAAATTAATAACACTTAGGCAGGACAGACTTATGAGTGATTGGTCAGAAATCCTGCTCTGCTCTCAGAGAAAAAAAACCAAACAGGTTATTGACATTGCTCATGTGGGCCTGTCATAACTAGGTGAAAAGACACTATTGCTGAATACACAACACATTTTATCTATAGGACAAAACAAAAGAAAAACCCTTCCTCCAAAATGGCTAGCTTCACAATGACAGAAGTGCTATGCACAGCAATGTTGTTTTGGAGAAAATATTACACAGTTTAGTATTCTCTGCTCTTGGGCCAATTGTGGATCTCTTGGCAAATCATCCTCTACTACAAATAAGATTCTATGGTTTGGATTTCAAAAATACATTAAACTATGGACATAATAAATCATTAAGAATCAGCTTACTATTGTGTTCATTTCATGCTAATGGAAGTGGTTTCTCCTTTGTGGAAGAGGCATGTCTAGCCACAAGCTCTTGGCCCCAATAACAGTGCCAGGTATGGGTTTTAATCCTCTATTCACTTCTTTCTTTTTTCATTAATTTTTTATTAATTCATTTTACATCCAAATTGCAGCCCCCTTCTCCCAATTACCCCCTCACACAGGCCCTCAACCTCATTTCTTCCCAATCCTGTGGGAAGCAGAAACCCCCCCACCAAGCATCGTGCGTTGGATAAGATAAAAATCTCAGAACAATTTTAAGTTTTATTTCTCTGTAGGCTGATGATGTTGAACACTTTTCAATATTTCTCAGTCATTTGTTGTGTTTTCTTTGAACTTCCTGTTTAGTTTCATGATCTATTTTCAGTTCGATTTTTTGTTTTCCTTGTGTTTAGTTTTGTTTATTTCTTTTTATGATCATGATGTTAAAACTTGATCATATATGTAATTGTAAAGATTTTTCCCATTCTGTAAGTTGCGCTTCACTCAGATGATAGCATCCTTTGCAGTACAGAAGCTTTGTCATTTCAAGAGGTCTCATTTTCCAATTGTCAGTTTTAATGCCTATACCATCATGGTTCTGGTCATAAAAATCCTTTCCTGTGCTACTGAGTTCAAGCTAACTCCCTAATTTCTCCTCTGTCATCTAGGGATTCAGCTTTTCTGTTGAGTTCCTTGATCCATGTGGAGTTTTTCTCAGCTTGAAAGATGAGGCTTTGAATGTAGCTATTCAGTTAAGCAAGCACATTTCATTGAAGATTCTGTCTTTTCTACAATGTGTATCATTGACTTCTCTTATGATTCCTAGTTTACTGAAAGCTCCCTCACTATGTGCCAGGATGCGAAGTTTCCTAATAGTCCGGTTCGAATTTGTATGACTTCTATAACCTGTATAATCCATCCACATTTCCAAATACCAGACTCATAAGATCCTCCTCACAGAAGATTTCATTCTCACTTCTTCTGGGGACCAATGATGAACATTTCTAGACATACTTATATATCTCTGAACTTCTTAACAACTACAGACCTAGTGTCCAATATAGATTGCAGTCTCTGGAAAAAATTGGAAAGTAACACTAGTTCAGCATCAACTCCACCATGAGCACTCAGTCTATCGTTACTAATTTTAAATTGATCCCCTGGATTTACCATTTGATCACTCACACGACTCATTAGTTCTCTTCTGTGCCCATGACCAACACTAACAATTATATATTTTCTACTTACAGAAAGAACAAAAAGGTAAGAAACACATTAAAGACATGAAGGATGACCTTGACACAAGGGTACTGTGAAGTTTCATGAATTTGTAGACCTGATGGATGCACATAAGGCGTTCCATGAACAAGCATCTTCACGAGGCCATGGACACACTCTCAAGCATGGGACAGGCATCAGAAAGGATGACAATGGCCATTGACACAGAACTAATCAGAAGGCCAAACCACTTTGAACTTTCCCAACCAAAGATTCAAGGAATATCATGTCTTAAAGCCTTATTTGTGGAGCTTTAAGATAGAGAGTAATAAAGACTTTCTGCATGTCAGTGTCCTCCATGATGCTTCTGTCTCCTATACCTGTCTTTCCCAGTGGTCTGAGCACTAGGCAGACCTCTCTTGTTTGAAGCTCAAGCACCATCTTTAATTATACTGAGATAATCACCATCAACTTGTCTCTGTGCTATGATTTTCCAGTATACACCTGTCACCATGGTCCCATCTAACTATACCGTACTTTTTGAGTGAAAGTTCACATGATTAGCTTATTAATAGAAACCATATCAATGCAGGAAAAAGCAGCTGGTCTCTCAACATGCCAGCCATTTCCAAACTTGGCCCTGCCCATCTTCACTAAGCTATGGCCACAAAGTCTTTTAATAGAACTATATTCCACCAAAAGCCTTTCTGGAAATTTTCCATGTCAGGGAAGTAATACTGGAACTCTAGCTGTGTGAACAATGGTGTATATGTTCCTACTAATCCATTTCTGAACCCATACTGTATTTCTGTTTAATTCTTTTTTAATTCTTTATTGGTTATTTGTTTATTTATATTCTAAATGTGATCCAACTTCCCTGTTTCCTCTCCAAGAAACCCCATCATACCCCCTTCCCCCTCCCTTGACACAGGTGCTCCCCCACCCACATGCCCATTCCTACCCCACAGCACAAGCATTCCCCTATGCTGGGGCATTAAGCCTTCACAGGACCAAGTGCACCCCCTTCATTTGATGTCAGAGAATGCCATCCTTTCCTAGCTGGAGCCATGAGTATTTTTTGGAAGATGTTTTAGTTCCTTGTAGGTTTGGGAGGTCTGGTTGGTTGGTACTGTTGTTCTTCCTATGTGGTTGTAAACCCCTTAAGCTCTTCAGTTCTTCCCCTAACTCTTCCACTGGGGTCCTCCTGATCAATCCAATGGTTGGCTACAAGCTTCTGCATCTGTATTGGTAAGGCTCTGGTCGAGTATCTCATGAGACATCCATATCAGGCTCCTGTCAACAAGCAGTTCTTAGTTTCAGCAATGGTGTCTGGGTTTGGTTTCTGTATGAGGGATGATTCCCCAGCTGAAGCAGTCTCTGGGTAGCCTTTCCTACACTCTCTGCTCCATTCTTTGTCCCTGTATTTCCTTCAGACAGAACAATTCTGGGTTAAACTTTGAGAAGTGTAGCTGACCCCATCCCTCAACCAGGAGCTCTGTCTAACCTCTGGATATGGTATCATCAGGTTCTCTCTCCCCTTTGTTGGGTATTTCAACTAATGTCATTCCTGTTGGGTACTGAAAGCCTATTGCTTTCCTGGTAATGGGGATTTGCTGGTAGATACTCCTAGTTGCACATCATCTATTGCTACACACTTCTGTTCTATTTCCTGACCTTCTGGCCATCTCCCCCATCATCTCCCACACCTGATCCTGCTCCCTCTTTTCCTCTTTCCATCCTTTCTTCCCCAAATTCTCTTCCAACCTCTACCTCTTGGGATTATTTTCTTCCCCCCTTCTAAGTAGGACTGAGGAATCCACACTTCAGTTTTCCTTCTCTTTGACCTTCATATGATCTGTAAATTTTATCATGGGTATTCCAAACTTTCTTCCTAATATCCACTTATCAGTGACTTCATACCACATGTGTTCTTTTGTGACTGAGTCACCTCACTCAGGATGATATTTTCTAGTTCTATCCATTTGCCTGAAAATTTCATAAACTCATTGGTTTTAACAGCTAAATAGAATTCCATTGTGTAAATGTACCAAATTTTCTGTATATGCTCCTCTGTTCAGGGACATCTGAGGTTGTTTCCAGCTTCTGGTTATTATAAATAAGGCTGCTATGAACGTAGGAGAACACATATTCTTGTTATATGTTGGAGCATCTTTTGGGTATATGCCTATGAGTTGTATAGCTGGGTTTTCAAGTAGTACCACAGTTTGGGGAAATTTCTTTACCAATCCTACATCTGATATAGGCCTAATGTCCAATATATACAAAGAACTCAAGAAATTAGAATCCAGAAAACAAATAACCCTATTGAAAATGGGGTATACATATAAACAGAGAATTCTCAACTGAGGAATATGGAATGGCCGAGAAGCACCTAAAGAAATATTCAACATCCTCAGTCATCAGGGAAATGCAAATCAAAATGACCCTGAGATTCCACCTCATACCACTCAGAATGGATAAGATAAAAAACTCAGGTGACAGCGCATGCTGGCAAGGATATGGAGAAAGTGGAACACTCCTTCATTTCTGGTGGGATTGCAAGTTGGCCCAACCACTCTGGAAATCAGTCTGGGAGTTCCTCAGAAAAATGGACATAGTACTATCTGTTTAATTCTTACTCTAAATAGTTACCCTGAAATATGGTATTCTCATATGTAAAACAAGATAATAATGTTCCCTTCCCAACACCTCTGGAAAGAAGGGGATGGGGCTAGCTGGACAGTATCTGTGAAGATATTTTGATTTGCATTTCCCTGATGACTGAGGTTGTTGAACATTTCTTTAGGTGCTTCTCGGCCATTCCGTTCTCCTCACTTATTAATTAATTTATTAATTGTGCATCTATGGGGCTCCAAAGAGAGATGGAGTTGTTCCATAGCTTTCTATGCTTCCTTTTATGAGCCTCTACAGTCAGTGGCCCTTGAATCAATGTCTCAGAATTTTTCCTATTAATCATCTCCAGAGAACTGTGGACTTTGAATGTTTTAGAAAAATAAAGATAGGAGAACTTTCTCTACCATGTTTAGATTTCTAATTAGAGGGTCTAGCCCTTGGAGGGAGAGGATATCTACTCAGCAATCACACTAGTGCTCAGAAACACAACTCTGAATTGACAAAACAAATAGGTAAGGGATTAGTTGGCTACATCCTGCATGCCTGGCCTTTCCCCTAGTCAGCCTTGATTTTCAGGCTCTGACCCTTCTCCAACAGTTGTCAGAATCCCCAGACATTGCTTTTGTGCTTTTAGACTAAAGTTTAACCCTCTATACTTCAGAGGGTAGAATATCTCTTGGAATACCACACTGTCTCTGGTTTCTCACAAAGTAGGGGACAGCCAGGGATCATCCACAATTTTTAATGGCCAAAATTTGCAGTTTAAAGCTGGTACTTGCAAGAACAACAAAGAAACCCACAGAGAAGTAGAATAGAGCTGAAGACATCTAAGAAACCTTCTTTCTCTGGATCTGGTGTGTAACCATATTGCCACATACTCCTATAGTTTTTTTCTAATGTCGGCTCTCCAGAAACCCTGGCCTCCTGCAGCTGGAGTGGTCTGTGGACAGTGTCCCTTACATCAAAGAATGTCCTGTTCGTGGATGTAACTCTGCTCCACTGTCTCAGGTCTGTGGTGTCAGGTCACTCTCAACTATTGTCACCATTTTTTCTTCCGACGTGGGCTAAATTTTGAGCAAGAAACAAAAGGCTATAATCCCAGTAAAATATGTGCCCTCAGTGGAATGTCAAATGTTGTAATCATCAGGTTTATTTGATATCAGTAACTTCCCAAATAGCCATTGCTTTCTTGACATTCCTGGAGGTGGGTCTTCAGAGTTTACTGTTCAGGGATTCACTATAATAACAGAATTTACATTATATATCTACATAAATGTGGGTCCGGGTCTCCCTGCTGTTGCTGCTGGGACTGCACGGTGCTTTAGTTAAAAGGAGGCAATGTATAGTCATGAGATTTTATTATGGAAAAGAGAAAAGGGGCAACCATGACTGTGTGGAGAGAGAAAGAAAGGAGAAGAAGGAGAGGAGAGGAGAAAAGGGAGAGAGAGGACAAGAGAGGAAGAAAGCAAGAGAGGAAGAGAGGAAGCAAGAGAGAAAGCAAGAGAGCAAGAAAGAGAAGAGGGGGCAAACCGCCCCTTATATTGTGAGACAGTGCTGTCTGGCTGTGTTCAGATGACTGCAGGTAGGGTCCATCTAGAATCCTCGGAGCTTGGGGAATTGTCTATGTGACAGAACACACATCTCCTGTGGGTGTGGCTGTGGGACATTGGGACTGAAACAGGAGTCATGGACAAACCCCTTCTGACCCTTGCAGTAGAAATTATTGCCCACTGAATCACCAGAAATCCAGGCTTATACTTGACTGGGCCTATGTTGCCTGAACAGACCACTCCCCCACACATCGAGAAATGGGATTTATTTGAATGAACTGCATTTTGTGGTCCAACTAGTCAAAAAGAGGCTATGTGATGAAAGTCTATGAATATATTACTTGTTAACTTCATGAACCTAAATTTCTCAGCTGTTTGGGAGTAAGTGGGATATAAAGCCATGCAGAAAGTTTGGTAAGGTAGAGCTTGTCAAGACCCAGAGACTCAGTGGGCACACACCTGAGGCTTAGGTGACTCCCAGCTCCCTACAAAACTCCTGACTTGGTACAGGTGGCATGCTTCTCACATAATAGAGACATAACCTGTGGTCATATAGGCTCAAAACACAGTTCTCCATGCTAATGAGATAACTAGAGACACAGAGGGCTTAGTCTATAAGCTTCCTTTCCCAGACATTCCTCCCTGCAAATGTCATTTCACCTCAGACCAATCCTGTGAAGTGGGGTATGGTCTTAAGCATTCATTTTCCAACATGACAATAAATTTGTCCTCTCTTTTTGTCAAGATCCACTGTGGGGAGCCATGAAGAGGGCCTTTGCCTATAGAGCTACTGTCTAATATCCCATAGAAAGTCTTTCTGCTCTACCAGACACAACCACCATCAAGCCTACCTCTGCCAAGCTAAGCAAAATCATCTAACTGGAACAAGCTGGAGCTTCCCTCCCTCTGCCCCAGCCTAGTCTAGACGCTGCCTCCATCTGTCATTACCCTGATACCATTCTCTGTTCTTCTGAGACACTGAGAGGTTCCTGCATGTTCAAGAGTCTGAGAACCTCACAGCCCGGGCCTCCTCAAAGGCCTAGTGATGCTACACAAGCTCCAATTTTCATAAGTCTCAGACTGTGCTTTCCCACCTGGTAAAGCAGTGTCTCTGTTCTTCCCTTCAGCCCAGCCCTTGCCCTGTTGGTGACTGCATGGGATAAGTGCAGTCAAACTCCCTGCATTCTGCCTCCCCAAGCATCCATGCCCAATGACAGAGCAAATGTGGGCCTACAACCCTACAGAAATAGATGCTAGAATCTCAAAGTAGTGGGCTCTAATGGCAATAAAGAATTGGACAGCCTAGCAAGGCAAGAGCAGGTAGACAAAGAGCACTTTCTTTTTCCATGTCCTTATAAAAGCTTCCTGAAGAAAGTAGAGTCCAGATCAAAGGTGGGTGGTTTTTTGTTTGTTTATTTGCTTGCTTGCTTTGGTACCACAGACAGATCAAAGGCCTGACTTGTTACTTCAAAGTTGTGGATTAGGAGTAGATCTTCAGACTTCAAATTAGGAAGCAATCCTCACAGCTGTGCCCTCTTTTCAAGTTCACTTAAATCCAGATGTAGTCAAGTTTACAACCAAGAATACACATCACAAGTCCTATCTCATGTCTCTCTGCACTTCTTTGGAAAGTTTTACACATAAAACTTCTTTTTCCAAAAGTATCTGATGTGAAGCACCTTGAGGTAGATGTTGTGACCTAGCATCCTTGAAGACCCTGTCCACTTGATGGGACACTGAGAGCCACTGGGGATCACTCAATGGTAGGCTCTGATACACTTCCTGACTGATCTCTTTTAGGACCTGTGTTGTTTTCAGCTTCTAGCTATAACAAATACGGCTGCTATGAACATTGTGGAGTGTATGTCCTTGTTATATGTTAGATAATCTTTTGGGTATATGTCCAGAAGTGGCATACCTTGGTCTTCAGGTGGAAAAATTTCCAGTTTTCTAAGGAATTATCAGATTGATTTCCAGAGGGTTTGTACCAGTTTGTAATCACACCAGCAATGGAGGAGTGCTCCTCTTTATCACCTCCTGTGTAGCATGTGCTATCATTGAGTTTTTTATCTTAGTCATTCTGATTTTTGCCAAGTGGAATATCAGAATTATATTGATTTGCATTTTACTGATGACTAAGAATATTGAACATTTTTTAAGTGTTTCTCAGGCATTTGAGATTTCTTTGGTGGGAATTCTCTATTTAGTTCTGTAGCCAATTATTTAATTGGGTTATTTGGTTTTTTGGATGTTAACTTCTTGATTTCTTTATATATTTTGAATATTAGCCCTGTATCAGATATAGGGTTAGTAAAAATCCTTTCCCAATCTGTAGGTTACTATTTCATCCCATTGACTTTGTCTTACAAAAGCTTTTCAGTTTCATGAGTCTCATTTGTCAATTGTTTATCTTAGAGCATAAGCCATTGGTCTTTTGTTCATGAAATTTTCCCCTGTGCAATGGGTTCAAAGTTATTTCCCACTTTCTCTTCTATTTAATTCAGTGTATCTGATTTTATGTGGAGGTCCTCAAGACACTTGCACTTGAGCTTTGTACAAGGTGATAAATATGGATCAATTTGTAATCTTCTACAAGCAGACTAGCAGTTAGACCAGCACCTTTGTTAAAATGCTGTCTTTTTTTCCTTTGTATAGTTTTGGCATCTTTATCTAAGATCAAATGATCACAAGTATATAGGTTTATTTCTGGGTCTTCAATTTTGTTCCATTGATCAACCTGTCTGTCCCTATACTATTGCTCAGTAGTACAGCTTGAGGTCAGGGATGGTGATTCCCCCAGAATTTCTTTAATTGTTGAGAATTGTTTATGCTATGCTGCATTTTTTGTTTTTCTACATGAAGTTGAGAACTGCTTTTTCCATGTCTGTGAAGAACTGAGTTGGAATTTTGATGAGGATTGCAGTGAGTCTGTATATTGCCTTTGGCAAGATGGCCATTTGTGCTATGATAATCCTACTAATACATGAGCATGGGACATCTTTCCATCTTCGAGAACTTCTTCAATTTCTTTTTTTGAGGATGTGAGTTCTTTTCCAACAAAACTTTTACTTGGTTTGTTAGCATTACACCAAGATATTTTATATTATTTATTAACTTTGATACATGGTATCTGTCTAGAAAATTATCCATTTCCTCAAATTTTCGAGTTTTGTCAAGTATAGACTTTTGTCATAAGACCTGATGATTTGTTTTTAATTTGCTCAGTTTCTGTTGGTATGGCTCCCTTTCATCTGTGATTTTGTTTTTTGAATTATTTTATTTATTTACATTCCAGTCATTGCCTCCCCTTAGGTCCACTTCTGACCATTCCTCATCCCATTCTTAATTCCCTTTGCCACTGTGAGGGTACCCCCCCTCCATTATACCATCCCCTTTTACTGGGACCACAAGTCTCAGGATTGTTAAGTGCATCTTCTCCCACTGAGGCTAGACCAGGCAGATTTCTGCTACAGATGTGCCAGGGGTCTCAGACTAGCCCATGTATGCTCCTAAATATCTTCAGTGCCTCTTTCTAAGTTTCCCTTTTCATTTCTGATTTTGTTAATTTGTATACTGTCTCTGTGCCCTTTATTTAGTTTGACTAAGGGTTTATTTATCTTGTTGATTTTCACAAAGCACTTGGTTTTGTTGAGTCTTTGTATTATTTTCTTTATTTCTAATTGGTTAGTTTCAGTCCTGAGTTTGGCTATTGGCTGCCATCTACTCCTCTTGGGTATTTTGCTTCTATTTGTTATAGAGATTTCAAGTACATTATTTAGTTGCTAGCATGGGGTCTCTCCAATTTCATTATGAAGAAACTTAGTGCAAAATGCTAGATCCTGATTAATGTATCCAGCCATTAATCTGTGTATTTTATTGGAGAATAGAGACTGTTGATGTTCAGAGATATTAAAGACCAATGATTTTAGTTCCCGTTATTTTTGTTGTTGGAGGTGATATTATATGTATATGTGATTGTCTTCTTTTAGGTTTATTGTGAGATGATTATTTCTTCTTTGGCGGGGGGTCCCAAGAGGCTCCCAAGAAACATTAGGGGTGACATTAGCTGAAATATTTAACAAAGGGGAGAGAGAACCTGTAGAGATCATATCCTGAGGTTAAGATTTCTGGTTGAAGGATGGGGCTACCCACTCATCTCCAAAATTTTAACACAGAATTGCTCCTGTCTAAAGGAAATAAAGGGAAAAAGAGTGGAGCAGAGAATGAAAGAATGGCCATGCAGAGAGTGCTCCACCTTGGGATTCATCCCATGTGAAGACACCAAATCAAGACACTATTGCTAATGCCAAAGAAGGGCTTGATGACAGGAGCCTGATATACCTGTCTCCTGAGAGGCTCTGCCAGAGCCTGACCAATGCAGATGTGGATGCTAGCAACCAGCATTGGACTCAGCATAGGACGAGTTAGGGGAAAGACTGAAGGAGCAGAAGGGGTTGGCAACCCCATAGGAAGAACAACAGTATCAGTCAACGAGACACCCCAGAACTCCCAAGAGCTAAACAACCAATTAAAGAGTACACATGGAGGGACCCACGGCTCATGTTGCATATGTAGAAGCCATGCATCAATGGCTTATCTGGCATCAGTAGGAGGGGAGGCCCTTGGTCCTGTGAAGGCTTGATGTTCCAGTATAAGGAAATGCTAGGGCAATGAGGTGGGAGTAGGTGGGTGGGTGGGTGGGTGGAAGAGGACCGCTATAGAAGCAGGGGGAGGGGTCAGGGGACCGGGGGTTTCCAAAGGGGAAATCTGGAAAAGGGATAACATTTGAAATGTAAATAAAATAACAAATGAAAAAATGAAATTGAAATTTAAAAAAGATCAATATATTCTTTTGCAGTTAGGGTGAGCTTATTTGTGTATCATTTCTTGGTATATGATTCCTGATATGCAGAGTAGAGTTGTCTAAATTGGCTAGTTTTCAGTTCTGGGAAGCTTTTATGAGCTGCTGTACATGTCATTTCTATTCCTTCAATGACCCCTATGCAAGTCAAAGCATATAAGTAACAGACATATAAACAAGGACAGGCTCAATTGATCACAAATCATTCATTCTCAGCAGCTTGCATTTGAGAGTAGTATTGTGATGTCAAGGTAAAAAAATTCTTCTGTTAATTACTAGGGATTCCTGGGCCAGGCTTATGGCAATTCTAAATAGCAATCAGCTTCGTTTTATTTTTTTATTAGATATTTTCTTTATTTACATTTCAAATTTTATCCCTTTCCTCTTTACCCCTAGAAAGCCCACCTATTCCATCCTCCTTCTCTTTGTTAACTAACCCACCCAATCCCGATTCCCTGTCCTGGCATTCCCATACAATGGGGCATCAAGCTTTCACAAGGCCAAGGGCCTCCACTATCATCAATGTTCTCCAAGGATATATTCTGCTACATATACAATTGGAGCCATGGGTGCCTCCATGTGTACTCTTTCATTTGTGGTTTAATCCCAGGGAGCTCTGGGGTTCTGGTTGGTTTATATTGCTATTCCTTCTATGGAGCTGCAAAACCCTTAAGCTCCTTGGGTTCTTTTTCTAGGTCCTACATTAGGAACCATGTGCTTAGTCCAATGGAGAGCTGTGAGCATCCACTTCTGTATTTGTCAGGTAGTGGCAGATCCTCTAAGGTGACAGTGATATCAGGCTAGTCTCAATAAGCATTTGTTGTCATCCACAATAGTATCTGGGTTTGGTAACTATATGGGATGGATCCCTAGGTGTGACAGTCACTGGATGGTCTTTACTTCAGTTTTTGCCCAAACTTTGTCTCTGTATTTCATACCATGGGTATTTTGATCCACCTTCTAAGAAAGACTGAAGTATCTACACTGTGGTCTTCCTTCTTCTTGAGCTTCAAGTGGTCTGTGAATTGTATCTTGGGTATTAGGAACTTCTGGGCTAATATCT
This sequence comes from Montemys delectorum, assembly GCA_019843815.1. Classification (NCBI taxonomy): domain Eukaryota; kingdom Metazoa; phylum Chordata; class Mammalia; order Rodentia; family Muridae; genus Montemys; species Montemys delectorum. Next base: position 622 of record JADRCD010233769.1, on the reverse strand, counting down.
ACTTATTAGTGAGGGCATGCTATGCGTGTTCTTTTGTGATTGGGTTACCTCAGTATATTATTTTCTAGTTGCATCCATTTGCCTAAGAACTTAATGAATTTATTGTTTTTAAATCAGCTTCATTTTATAATCTCATCTTTATGTCCAAAAAACTTTTGCTGCTGACAGAACAACAAACCTAATCTTGTAAAATTGGTTAGAGGTTTCTTCTTGTAATTTTTTTAAGGTAAGCAGTATGATACACTGTCCTTTATTACCATTTGGTACTCTGGCAAGAATTCCAACTATTTCCATAAAGTAAAAAAAAAAACTATTATGGAAATTTTACTATTATTCATGGAAACTGTTTCCATAAAGTAAAAAATTGATAGAAGTAGTTTTCACTCAATACCCAAGTGCCATGTGCTATGGAATTTACAGAAACTCAAACTTCCACAGGCAGAGTTTGAAAGCTTTATCAGAGCATTTCCTTGATATGGAGCTGTTGAACTCTAGAAGATTCTAACTTCACAAGTAGGCTTAAATTCAAAGACCAAATAAATATAAGAAGTAAATACATGACTACATGTTTTTCCAGAAAAAGAACCACACAGTACAGCCATGAATAAACACTAGATTTTAA
>JADRCD010233768.1:0-13317 GCA_019843815.1 Montemys delectorum | reverse complement strand
CCTGAGTCATGTATGGAGCAAAGCAATAAAGAGAGACAATAACTCATGCTCCCATGCATATAAAACCAGACTCAAAGAGAATGGAAGTATCTCAGTAGCTGACAGTAGTACTTAAATCTTTGGGTCACAAAAGTATAGAATTTAAGAACTTAATAGTTTTCTTGAGACTGTTTGCTTCTAAATTAAACTTCTTGACAGCATACTTGCCAAACAATGGTGCCAACTTGGCAAGAAGATAAAAAGCTAGCATAGCTTTTCTTTGAAAACGGCTCCTGGGTCTTTAACCTTTGACTCCGTGTTATTTGAAGATGTCATTAAAATAATGAACTAAACAATAGGCTGAATTTGAATGCTTAAAGACGTGAAAGTGTCTTTACCAGGTCACTGCCTACACATTTATTTCCCCAATAATTCTACACTTCTCAAAGGCAAGCATTCCATGTATTTCACATCTGTTTCACAAATTACAGCTTCAGGGCATTGATACTCTAACGTCAGCCATGATCATTCCACTTGTGCATGGATACAAGTATATTCCACAAGCACATCTACCTCTTTAAAAGCTTTCCTACCTTCAGTTTTTTACCCAAACAGTAAAATTCACTGTAGACACTGTGTCATGTTTCTCTCACCCTTTCTAAAATATAGTGAACACACTTGTGCATCACAGAGTTGATAAAGTTGGTGAGAGGATCACACACTTAGACAACCTCTTCTTTCAAAACAATAATGGCTTTGCTCAAATAGTACACACTGACTGAAAGTCTCTCCAGTTGCTGGCTTAACTGTGATCAGTCTTTTTTTTTTCCATAAGAATTTCCTGAAAAATCTATTTATTTACTTTCATTTTAAGGGTTTTTCCACACTTTTATTACCATCATGAAAAACATTCCCTAATATTACTATATATCAATATGCAATTAATGAATTAAATAAATTAAACATATATGTCTTGACTACAAGATCTGAGAATTCAGATGAGGCAATAGTGTCAACTCTGGCTATGACACAAGGAGTAGGGACCTGGAAATGTCATAAGCAGAATGAATACAACTTAGTGCTGTGTAGCCTAGAATTATTCTAGGCACTTGCATTCAAATATAAATGGGGTGTTTTGTTTTGTATTTTCATTTTTTAATTAATATTTTTAAATTCTCTCTCTCTTTCTTTCTCTCTCCCCCCTCTGTGTGTGTGTGTGTGTGTGTGTGTGTGTGTGTGTGCCCCTCTGAACAAAAACAAGGAAAAAGATCCATAAAAATTACAAATATACAAAATTAAACAAAAATGCAGAATACCAACAAGTCAAAATATCCCACAAAATCATGAGTTTGTTTTGTGTTAGCCAACCATTCCTGGGTATGGGACCTGCCATTTGGGTTGAAATTACATAATGATATTTCATTGGAGGTATCAATTGCAAGTAGTGTCTTCTTTTTCCTCTTCTTTTTCTTCCTTCTCCTCTTCCTCCTTCTTTTTTGAGACAGGATTTCTCTATGTAGCCCCAGGTGGTTGTCCTAGAATTCACTTTTCAGACCAGGCTGGTCTTGAACTCATAAACTCATCTACCTCTGTCTCCCAAGTGCTGGTACTAAAGTCATGTACCACTACTGCCTGGATTGCAGATAATTTCTTCAGTAGGAGATTATATGCTCCATTTCAGTGCTGGGACCCATCGGACTTTTGTGTTACACTGCCACAATCCCTGTGAGTTCACATGTACATCAGTTCTGATGAATCTGGAAGATACTTTTACCCAGTACCTCTCTCTAGCTCTTACAGTCTTTCCTTTTCCTTTTTCCTACAGAACCCTGAGTCTTGAGGAGAGCTTTGAGGAAGACATATCATTTAGGATTAAGTTTCAAAGACTCTCACTCTATATATTGTCTAATTGTTGGACTTGTGATAATTACAATCTACTGAAAGAAGAAGCTTTTCTGATGAGAATTGAGTGAGGCACTAATCTAGGGGTATAGCAGTATAGCATTATGAGTCATTTTTTGTTATGTTTCTTAGCAGAGAAGTAATGTTAGGTTTTCCCCTAGACCTATGAAGTCTCAGGTTCTTGCCCAGGTTAGCAGTGCCAGGTATGTGTTCAAACTCTTTAAGTTTCCCTTAAATCTAACCAAAAGCGTCTGTTACTCCTTTAACAGTTGTACCACTATTACACCAGTATAACTTGTAGGCAGGTCACTGTCATAGGTTTGTAGGGTTGGTAGTTGGATGATATTAATGATTACCATGAAGTGTACCTTCTGGAATCATGAATGCTTGTCAGTAAGGAATGAATCTTCTAGTCAAGCAACAGATCAGTTCTCTGTGTTTAATGACAAGCATTGTCTTCAGGCTGTAGAGAACAAACAATAGCCTTGGCTGTATTCTATGATCTTTGGGACACTCCAAAGGACCCTTTGAGAAAACAACAAGATACAACCCATTCCCATCATTGGAAGTTTGCATGTGGTATAAGATTTCTAGCTAGATTGTATCCTCTATTATTTTGTGGCTCCATTTAGATTTCATATATATATGGAATCTTTTCATGTAAATAAACTTTTATTTAATGAACTTTCCTTCAGCAAGAAAGTCTAGTGGGATTTGAAGTACACTGTGCATATTTACATGAGAATTAGATAAAAACAGGTTCAAAAAGGTCAAAGAGTTCTTATTGCACATAGAACCTCAAGAAGGTCCAGGCATGTGTTTTGACATTAAATTTCATTCATAGCTATGTTTATAAGATTTTTCTCAGAAAAGGGAATACAGATAGTCTTTTGCAGGCTGCTTCCAAATTCCTGACTCTCAGCCAGTGAGAATGTTAGAAAGAGAAGGAAATTAACGGTATGTGAGAAAAAAAAGCAAGCATACTACTCTTAGATGTGATATAATGTTTTCACCTTTAGTGCCCCCTCTATCTGTTTCAGGGCAAAGAATTTCCTTGGAGAGCCCATTTCTGACCACAATCTAAGACTGTGTGCCTATATTAGCATCTTTTACCCTGTTTAGTTTTCAAAAGCACTTCAATAATATCTAAAAATCATTATTTGTATTTCTTCGTCTTCTTAGATACAGTATGCTACCCTCTATTTCAATGCAAGTTTAATGAAATTTGAGGATTTTTTTCCTTTCTTATCCTTTGTTGAAATCTCAGTGTCTTGACTAAAGAACCCCTAAAAAAGATATTCTCAGATAATGACTTCTAAATTTTTAATGTACCTTGATAAAAATCAACAGTTTTAACTAAAGCATAGTTAATGGAAGAAAAGCATGCACAGGCATTAAAAAGGTAAGTTCAGATTAAGATAATGTAAAACTCAGTAAGAAAATTCTATCATGAAAACATTAAGAAAGCTAGTCTCAAAATTTAACACCACCCATTGAAGCTCCAGTGCATGTACAACACAAAGAATCTGTCCCATTACTCAGTAAAGCTCCAAGTTGTTGAAAAGAATCGTGATTTTATTCAAAACCCACATGGACAATATTTTTAACCTAGGGCACCTTTCAAAATTTCAAGTAGTGGACTGTACACAGGAGCATTCATAAAGGCAAAATATTCCTAAGCAGCAATAAAAAAATAAGTTTGCAATTCCAAGAAAAAGTAGAACTTTGTCCTGGGCCAGAGTTGTGGAATAAAATAATAATGTGTGGTTAACATCTTTTCCAGATGTGAGCCCAAGACCAGAGGGCATTTTTCCCCTCCCACGTGAGAAAAACACCTGGATATATTAGTATTCTCTGGAAGAAGAAATATTCTTTTACTCTGGTGAGTACTTTTGCAGTTCTACTTTATGATGAAGGGAGATTTTAGAGAAAATAATCTAGAAGTCATTTTCACTGACTTCATAAGCTGAAAGGAGTCTCCTATCACTTAAATATAATTTCTATCACAAATAATAGATTAGATTTTTATTTCTTGGTTGACAGAAGTTGATCAACTAGAAGCAGCTAAGAATAGACAGGGGAATGTTTATACAGTGATGGAGGCTCTTTCAGGATAATTACCTGACAGTCTATGTCCTTGCCAGGTCTGCTTTATTTGCTGGATCCCAGTAACAGCAGGATGAAAGAGTCTTAGTTCATTCTAATGCAAAACTTCTGTGATTATGTTGCAGTTAAAGGGATGGAAGAGTACAGGTAAATACAAGTCATGGAAACATAGTAAAGGCTTAAATGGTAGAAATAGTATTAGTTTACTGGTTGTAGGCATCATATAGAGCCCTTTTATATGTTTCCAGAAGTGAAACAGTTACCCATTCATGTCTGTTTTTCTTTAAACTCTGAGCCAAGGCTTTCCCCACTGGGGAACCTCATCCATTAAAGCTACACTCAGGGACTAAAGCCCTCTACTCCCTCTGCTTTGTAGCTCTTCTAGGGTTTTGTTTTGTTTTGTTTTGTTTTGTTTTGTTTGTTTTTGATATTGTTGCTGCTGTTGTTTAATATAGTGTGTCCCACACACTGCCATGGTTGACACTTTCCATTCACTGCTATTTTGGTGTTTTCCACTATTACTCCAGGTACGAGTAAGACTCACTCTATGCAAATCAAGCTATAAATCAGAATATAAACCTGAATTATATTGCAAAGACGAAGCTAGGCAAGTTATATAGCATGGCTACTCAGGCTGTTTTGTTCTAATCATATTGAGATACCAGCAGAAGTTAGGAATAATATGCATACTATAAGGGTCTACTTAAAAACTAAACATTTCTACATAAAATACAAGTACTGTAAATTGAAATAAGATGCCAATTCAGAGGCATTTTGTAAGCTTGGATAGAGTGTGTTTGACTAGGCATTGTTGCCATAGATATTGTCTGATCAGAAAGAAGATTACTAGCAAAACTTCACACAGATTTTCATTTAATGTAACAAGATTATTGTTTCTTTTTTTCCACCTGCTTAGCTAATATGAGCATCACCACAAATCACACATGCCTTTTAAATCCTAGCTGAAATGGTCATATGATGTGTTCCTTTTCCTATATCAGCCTATAACTTGGTCCCATTGTCATTGCAGTGCCTAATGAAGCTTTATGATACACAACTCTTAAATACCTCAATTTTACTATCAGTGTCCTGGTATGCAGAAATTCTATTTAATATATGGGGAAACCAAATTCATTGCTTATTACTGTCATTTTTAAAAATTATCTGTCTTTATTTTATAATTGATAGAAGACAGCATATACTTAGCGATGAAATTGAAACATAAAACAAAAAAATGCTATGACTTAATTCCATATCTTTATTTTCATTCTCATGCTATTTATTGTTCCAAAAATAATTTTCAATGATCCACATGCCCAAGTTTTTCAACATAGAGATCTGGGCTATTCATTTTCATCGAAAGTTATGATGTGCCAATCATGGTCAACGCTAGAAGTCTTCACATATAACAATCTGCTCTGAGATTCATCATCTTTCTATGGACTTTGGAGACAGGAAGAATGTAGCTAACTGATCTTTAATTTTACATTTATTGGAAAAAGTACTCAGGCTTGCTTAGAAATGTCTTCATTTACTAGCACACCTCCTAAGGTTGAAGGGAGGGGAAAAAGGAAGTAAATGATGTCATTATATTATAATTATTTTGGTTGCCTAAAGCAGCTTAGCTCATCATTGTGCATGCCAAATAACACAGCAGCATGCCATTTTTGCATACTTCCAGGATATTAATTGTTTATAACTCAGTTCTCCTTAAAATAATCTATGAAAGAAATGAGACCCCTTTGGAACTGAGTTGCTTGTCTATGTTTATGGGTGGACAGTTTGTATTCAAACACATAGCTAGAACTCAGCTAAACTCATTCAATTCATATTTGCCTCTGAAGCTATGGCTAAAATGGACAGGTGATGTATTCTTTTCTCCAATTGGTGACTGATATGCACATCTGTTTCCCAAGATTCACTCGACTCCTGTCATTGAGAATGTTTTCCAAGCTCTTGATCCTATTGCCGGTTTCCAGGACAATGCTTTGGCTGCGTGGCAGAACCATAACTGCCTTAGTCAATTCTGATTGCAGGGTACTGTTGTTTACATTGATCCAGCTTTAGCTTGGTTAAAAATGTGAACAGAATAACTGCCTCTTAGAACCAAAAAGATGTTATATTTTTATGTTATTCAGCCCTGACAATAACTTCATGAGTTCAAAATATGATACTTACTAAAGAACATAAAAAAAAATCTAGAAAACAAAAATAAAGATAAAGATCTAGCAAGTCACAGAGAAGTCATTTGTGCATAAAGTCAATTGATTCTGTTGGAACAGAATCAGCTTTAGGTCTACTAACAAAGAAAAGTTGCACTCTGCACCTGGTTATTTTCCATCTCAGTTACTTATTTCTCCTCCTTCATCTCTTGTTTCAGACAACTCATTTTCCTTTCGTTGAACTTGAGCATTGAATCTGCCCCACCTCCTTCTTTGACAACATGTGTCTGAGTGGAATAATTCAGTTGTTTGGTTATAAAACTACTTAAAACATTTTAAATTGGCATATACCCAAAGCTGTTATCAGGAACAATCCCAGGTGTTTAGATACAAAGAGAAATGGACACAAATCTAAAGAATGCTTCTCACCAACTGTGACATTTCTCAGGATTACAAAGATCTTCCTTATTCTATATAGTCCTATTATCACAGCCATTGTCTACCATGCCTTTATAAACTCCATCTTGCATTTATTAATGTGTGCATTGAGGGAACCATGTCATTTAGAATCACCTTCAAGAAAGCACTTGTGAACCAGTCAGAAAGGAAGTAGAAGTGTAAAAACTATCAGCTACTGTTCTCTTCAGACATTGTCTTAGCTTGTCTTAATCATGGTCATTTTCCAGACAACCTGTTAGTCACTGGATAAGACAATGGTACAAAGATGCAGCAATCTCTGCATAACACAATATCTGGCTTTAAAATCTTGGTTCAAGATCTTCCTAAGAGGCTCATAAAGAGACAAAGGTAGTGAATTTAAGAGGCTGATGTGGTCCTCTCCCATTCTGCCTATCTCCCTTTCCCTATCCTGGAGATTTTTTCCAAGCAACCCTTCAGTACTTTTCATCAGATCACATTCTCTCTTGTTCTCCCTCCTTTTCCTCTCTCCCTTCTTCTCCTCTCCCTCTTCCTTTCCCCTTCTCCCTCTGTGTGGGTACACTGCAAAATCTTACTTTTTAATCTGTTTCAAATGGCATCGCTTCTCATAATTAAGTCTTCCACATCTTTTTATTTTTTTTCAAATACCCAGATTTATTGTGGTAATAAATTCTTTTTTCTTTTCTTATTTATTTACATTTCAAATATTATCCCCCTTCCAAGGTGTTCCTTTCCACAAGCCCCTATCCCCTCCTCACTCCCTCTGCCTCTGTGAGGGTTCTCCATCACCTGCCCACCCACTCCTGCTTCAGCTACCTAGCATTTCCCTATCCTGGGTCATCAAGCCTCCTCTGGACCAAGGAGCTCCCCGCCCAGTGATGCTAGATAAGGCCATCCTCTGCTACATATGCAGCTGGAGCCATGGGTACCCCCTATGCACTCTTTGGTTGGTGGTTTACTACTTGGGAACTTTTTTGGGGGTGGGGGGGTCTGGTTGGTTGATATTGTTGTTCTTCCTATGAGGCTGCAAACCCTTTCAGCTCCTACAGTTCTTGCCCTAACTTACCCGTGGGGTAACCAGTCCAATGTTTGGCTGGGTACATCAGCATCTGTATTGGTCAGGATCTGGCAGAGCCTCTCAGGAGACAGATATATCAGGTTCCTGTCAGCAAGCACTTCTTGGCATCCATAATAGTGTCTGCATTTGATGTCTGCATGTGGGATGGATCCCCAGGTAGGACAGACTCTGCATGGCCTTTTCTTCAGTCTCTGCTTCACTCTTTGTCCCTGTATTTCCTTTAGACAGAAGCAATTCTGGGTTAAAATTTTGGAGATGGTTGTGTGGCCCCATCCCTCAACTGAGGTGGGACAATGCCTAACCTCTGGATATGGTCTCTAAAAGTTCTTCCTCCCTTTTGTGGGATATTTCAACTAATGTCATCCCCGTGGGGTCCTGGGAAGTTCTTGCTTTCCTGGCTTCAGGAGGTTCATGCTTTCCTGGTTGCTACCCCCATCCCCCACTACTACATACCTTTGTTTAATTCCTTGACACTCTGTACATCTCCTCCCATACCTGATTCTTCCCCTCCTCCTCTTCTCTTCCTCCCAAGTTCCTTCCATCCACTACTTCCCTTTATTATTTTGTTCCCCCTTATAAGTAGGATGGAAAAATCTACTCTTTGGTCTTTCTTCTTCTTGAGCTTCATGTGGTCCATGAGTTGTATTGTGAGTATTCCATACTCTTTGCCTAATATCCAATTATCAGTGAGTACATACCATGTGTGTTCTTCTTTTGACTGAGTTAGCTCACTCAGGATGATATTTACCAGATCCATCCATTTACCTGAGAATTTCATGAAGTCATTGTTTTTAATAGCTGAATAGTATCCCATTGTGTAGATGTACCACATTTTCTGTATTCATTTCTCTGTTGAGGGACATCTGGGTTGTTTCCAGATTCTGGCTATTATTAAATAAAGCTGCTATGAACATAGTGGAACATGCGTCCTTATTACATGTTGGAGCATCTTCTGGGTATATGCCCAAGAGTGGTACAGCTGGGTCCTCAGGTAGTAGTATATCTAATTTTCTGAGGAACTTCTAGACTGATTTCCAAAGTGGTTGTACCAGCTTGCAATCCCACCAGCAATGTAGGAGTGTTCTTCTTTTTCCACATCCTTACCAGCATCTGCTGTCACCTGAGTTTTTTTATTTTAGCCCTTCTGACTGGTGTGAGGTAGAATCTCAGGGTCATTTTGATTTGCATTTCCCTGATGACTAAGAATGTTGATCCACTACATAAACAAACTCAAAGAAAAAAAAACACATGATCATTTCATAAGATGCTTAAAAAGCATTTGACAAAATTCAACATCCCTTCATGTTAAAGGTCTTGGAAAGACTCATACCTAAACATAGTAAAAGCAATGTACAACAAACCAGTAGCCAACATCAAACTAAATGGAGAGAAACTTGAAGCAATCCCACTAAAACCAGGGACTAGACAAGGCTGCCCATTCTCTCTCTACCTAGTCAATACAGTATTTGAAGTTCTAGCTAGAGCAATTAGACGACAAAAGGGAGGTCAAAGGGATATAAAGTGGAAAGGAAGTGGTCAAAATGTCACTATTTGCAGATGATAATATACTATACTTAAGTGAACCCAAAATTTCCACCAGAGAACCCCTAAATCTGATAAACAACTTCAGCAAAGTAGCTGGATATAAAAATTAACTCAAACAAATAAGGATTCTTCCACATCTTTAAAGACCAAGTTAAATTCACTACCTTCCATTAATCTCTTCAATGACCTTCAGTCCAACAAACTCAACAAACTCTGCTCTTAAAATGACAACCATTTAATTGTTGTTTGTTTATATTGTACCTGCTTTATAGCTGTTAGCTATGCTTTCTTGAATCTTGAAGGTGTGTCCCACAGAGGGCTGACAACTATGTAGAGTTTTTCCAATTCCTTCAAATTCACAGTTTCCCTTGGTGTAGATGAAACAAAGGTCTTTGATGTACTTTTGAAACCAGTTCCTTCAAATCTCTAGATCACTTTCCTCAAACTTATGTGGCTATTTTTCTATTCTTATACCTTTACCTTCTATCCCCATTTACCCTCTTGATCAGCTAACCAATGACAATTTGATGAAATGTGGCAACTTGTCTGAGGCTTACACATAAAGTAAATTATAATCTAAAGCCCTCTATATGTTGTTTTAAATCTTCTTTCTTCTTTTTGTGCCAACTGAAATTGCACAATTGTATATCATATTTGCCTCTGTACCGTTCACCTGCTTCTGTGTTGGTCACTCTTGGAAATATGTATTTTAATATTCACTGCAAGGATGAACAGAAACATTGGTCTTTGAGAGTGGTTTGGGAGATTCTAAACTGAGAGCATTTCTAACAAGAAAACCATCACCCATTTTCAAAAATGTAGTTATAAAGATTTCACTACATCATGTGTTTAATGTTACAAAGCAAAATTTATGTATATAATTTTTTTATTTTGTTATAGAACATCATAAAAACTTACATACAGATAGAAAACCTTATAAAAATTGCTTTCTACTGAAGATTTTTATTTAAGAAAGACAACAATATTTTTGGCTTATCCAGGCTATCTCTTGGAAGTCAGTCCAGTGTTCTAAGACTTTTGCCAATCTTTCAATCTGAGAATGTTTTGAAGACTAATGAGGACATTCTTAGTCAACATCATCTTCCATTTCATTTTCACACTAAAATTGGAATTCTCAATTTCCTGGTGGTTTAGTAATTAGACATTATCATGGCTGTGTTTTGAAACTGGGTTTTGGCCTGGAAAAGGAAATTTTTCAGGTCTCAATATAAAAATGTTTGTTTGTCTCTCTAAAAATGTCCATTGACTCAAAAGGACAAAATGCTCATATAATGTGCTTAAACCTTAAGCCACTGAAGTTGTGAATGAGTTGATATTTATTTCCTTTATTATATAATCATTTATTGAACAACTTTTTAGATAAAACATAAGATATAACAATATAAATGTATATTATTATAAGATTAGGCTACTTCAAGGGACTCAAAATCTAAATAAAATACATATTTATAATAAAAAATTAAGAAACAGTACTGAATGATGATGTCAGATTTTCCCAAAGAAAAATGTTAATGTGAAGTAGTATCTGAGGTGAATAGTCCTCATATCTTCCAGAAGTTTCTTCTCAACCATTTGCACTCTTCAATAGTTGGCATTTTATCTTACCTTTTGCTTGATCATAACTATAAATCTACTTCATATGACAAAATCAGTCATGCACATTACCATTCAAATTGCTAGAGTTAAAGAACTATATAAGACACACACACGTGCATACACACACACACACATACATGCACACACCATATTTCTTAAGGAATCCACAAAGAGACTGAATAGTCCTTCAAATACTCTGCTTGCTTTTCCTCTTTCATACATATTTTATCTCTACTTTTTCCCTCACAGACCATATTCTATATATCAGCATATTCTGTCATATCCTTTAACTAAAATTCAGAGTTTGAATATATTTTACCATTTTGATTACTGTCACTCTGATCTGCATCAGCCATTTCACATGCCAGGATTGCAAAGGCCAAGAGTGAGGGCTCCTTGGTTCTGCTCTCATTTTTTCTCCTTAGCCAACACTTAGGCCAGAGCAATCACAAATCATAAGTAGGTTATTGTACGCCACTGCTGAAAAGCTTGTTCTAATAACCTACAGGCCCTCACATGATTTGCATGTACCTGCTTACGATCTCCTCTTTTCTTATTTCCAGATACATTGAACTCCTTATTCTTCCTGAAGATTACTATGAGTACTTCACTTCAATCCCTGGGAAAGCTAAGACCCACAATCCAGTATATTCTTCAGACACATATTATTTTAAAAGAATATAAAGCATATAAAATTCTTTTATGTGGTGCACCAGATGAGTTACACTAGCATGCACTTTTAAACCTCTTTTGCAGCAATGGATTCATGGCTTACATCCCACAATTAGTAGCTAGAAATCTAATAACAAGTTATATGAATACTAGTGTACAGCACACTAAGTCTCCAGGTTGGAAAATTTAAGGTTATTTCAGAAACTCATTAATGGCGTTTTGAAGCCACAGTCTTCCTTTGCTTTTGCGCCATAATCCTCATGATGTTGGCTATAGACTTGTCCTAAGTTAAGTACAAATTAAAACAACCTTATTTACAAGACTTGTTGGACAGGAAGTTGTCCATGTCCATGCCTTTTTCTAGCCAACTACTAGACATGAGAATTGAGTGTGTGATTGGTCCTTATGTTGAGCATATGGTCAAGATGAGAGAGGGCCCACATAATAGCACAGTAGACATTACTGGCATTTGCTAATAGAGAAATTTGGATAAGGCTAATTCTAAGGTCTACAGATTTGTTTACTTTCACATCAGTTTTCTCGCACAGATAAATGTGATTCTGTGGTTTTGTTTTACTCAACAGCAATCAAATGTTTGCTAGATGCTATCATTTGCTAATCTTATTTTAGGTCCTGGACATATAAAAATTGAACAAAACAGTCCTCAATATCCCTAAGAAACTAACACAAAATAAATTGAAGACTGTTTTGTTCAAAGTTTAACTTATTTCTGATAACCTTTCTAGGTTAGAGAACTGAAACTTTTTATTTATTTATTTATTTATTTATTTAAATCCCAAATGTTGCCCCCTCCCAGTAACCCTTCTCAGAGGTCTTCACCCAATTCCCCTCCCCTTCATCCTGGGTGAGACTTGATAAGCCTCTACAGGATTTCTCACATTCTCTTCCACTGAGGCTAGACATGGCAGTCCTCTGCTACATATGCGTTGGGGGCTTTGGACCATCCCATTTCTGCACTTTGGTTGGTGGCTTAGTCTCTGGGAACTCCTAGGGTTTCAGATTAGTTGAGACTGTTGGTCTTCCTATGGGGTTGCTATCTCTTTCAGCTCCTTCAATCCTTCCCTTAACTCTTCCATAAGTGTCCCCAACCTCAGTCAAATGGTTGACTGTAAGTGTCTGCATCTGCTTAAGTCAGTTGCTGGTATAGGCTCTCAGATGACAGACATGTGAGGCTTCTGTCTGCAAGAGCAGCATAGGAACAGTAATAGTGTCAGAGTTTGATGCATGCCCGTGGGATGGATCCTAAGTTGGCCAGCCACTGGTCTGCCGTTCCTTTAGTCTTTGATCCATTTTTGTCCTGTATTTCTTTTAGACAGAAATAATTCTGGGTCAAAAATTTTGAAGGTGGGACGGTGTCCCCATCCCTTCACTGTGGCCCATGTTTCACTACTAGAGGTGGTTTCTTCACATGCCATCTCCCCACTGTTGGGCATTTCAGCTAAGGTCATCCCTATTGAGTTCTAGGAGCCTTACAGCAATTGTTTTCTGTGGAAATGGTTCACTAAGACTTTCTCTCTGGTACTCCCCAGTTGAGTTCATTTATTACAGACAGAAGATGGTTATACAGCTCTGTCAATCATTCCACACTCCTGAGTTCATTGAAGTCTCTGGAAAATCTCATGTAGAGTACTTTTGTACCTGAATTATATCTAATAAGAACCACTCAAAGCTGGGCAGTGGTGGCGCATGCCTTTAATCCCAGCACTTGGGAGGCAGAGGCAGGCGGATTTCTGAGTTCGAGGCCAGCCTGGTCTACAGAGTGAGTTCCAGGACAGCCAGGGCTACACAGAGAAATAC
>JADRCD010233767.1:18321-30409 GCA_019843815.1 Montemys delectorum | reverse complement strand
ACTTTCAACACATCAACATTGTTTCAAAAACATCTGCAAACTGCATACAAAGAGTGCCTCAAGTCACAAGTCAGATCCATGTGGTAACTCCATCATTGCTACTCATTAGATAAACCTGCTGGCACACATCTGTGTCCAATATCAAACATCCTATGTCCTTTATCTCACAACATTGTTACCAATATAGATTTCCATGAAGATAATTTACAACTTAAGCAAGGCAATGCTCATAGGTCTTTTATTACAAGAATAAACATTTCAGTGTTCCCTCCAAACAGATTAAGTGTTCATTCTTCTTTCTACACTTTCTGGAAGTCATTTAGGTGTTGACCTTGGGAAGAGAGTCTAAAATGTACTGAGTAGACTAAGTAATTTCACTCCAAAAGAGTGAGCACACCTCTAAATGCTATCCCACACACAGACTCAGAGTCCACAGAAACTGTAGAGAAAGGCTTCTTCAAAGCTCCAACTTTGCCCGTGAGCAGACCCATCCTTACTGTAATGCTCACCTGGTCTCCTGCCAGAACAAATATTTTAATATAAAATTTAATAAATGGGACTAAAGGTATTATGTCTAATTTAAAATTCCATATTGTGTAAACTATTGATATTAACATAATTGAGTTTGTAAACAATCCATTTGCAAGAGCTAACCTTAGACATTGTATTGACCCAAAATATCTAGTGGGGCCCATCTGCAAAATGAAGCATCAACGCCTGGAATTCATTACAAGTGTTACATGTTTAATTTCTCCTGCCCTACAGCTCCATTGTCTCGTAAAATTTTTCCTTTGATGTCCCCCACTAAAAGAATTAAAGGAATATTGTAATTGAAATGTCATCAATAATTCACAAGACCCTCCTCCACAGCAATCCATCTGATGAAATATTAATTGAGCTCCACAGACTGACAGTCTGCAGAGGAGCACTTGCCTGTAATTTGAACCGCGAGTCCTGATCTTGCTGTAGCTCAGACCTGCCAAGAAGGCAATTATCTGGATGGTCTTGCCCAATCCCATTTCGTCTCCCAGAATTCCTCCTGCCTGCTGGCAGTGCAATTCCCACAGCCACCTAACACCTGTCTGCTGATACCTACAACAACAAACACCAACAAGGAAAGAGAACAGCAAATGGTGACTAACATAGACTGTAACACAAAGTACTCATGAATTAATCATTTGGCTAGGTTCTAGTCCAGTCAGAGAAGCCTGCCGCATGCCTGTTTTATATGACTGTTATATTTATAAGGCCATACATTTTTGATCACTTATGCATAAAAATCATAATTTTTGTTATAGAATGTTAACACATTTCTAATTAAACTGATAGATGGGGTAATTAGAACTATTTTATTCTTTTTCAACATTAGATATAGCTTGATAAACAAGCATAAACTTACTAGCTTTGGCTCACTTTCTAGAAAATAAGAATCTCAAATATTCTAATATATAAAAGTCTATAAGTTTTTCTACAAAAAAGAAGTGATACATTTTTTTCAATCTAAATAGCATCAAAAACACATGGCAGAGAACAGCACAGCTTATAGCTTATATAGTTGTAAAGTCACTTTGTAATCATATTACCTTTTACTAGGGAAAGTTAAATTAAAATTTAAGGCCATAGCAAGTATGAGTAATAGAACCACTGTCAAAATTAGTGTATAACAGATGATTCTGTTGCACAATTAACAGATGTAAAAAAGAACTATTTATAAAAGACAAACAGCACAAAAAGTCTTTTAGTATTTTAAAGCACTCAAGGATTTTAACAAAACTTACAAGACCGGGACTATAAAATTTTAAATAAGGATTTTAAGTAAAAAATAAAACAGTATCTCCCTTTCCCCTCTCAAAAAAAAAAAAAAAAAAAATCCAGCTGGTATTTTCCTTTCTTTACCATTTACACACACACTCAACCCTAGAAACCTTGAAGGTTTGTTTTGTGTTTAAGTAATAAAACAAAAATAATTTCAGGAGTAAATAATGACCTGATATCATGGAATGTGGTATGAAGATTATCTGCCAAATTAAAAAACCATAAGCAAAACTCACTTATGATAAAAGCCAAAGAACAATCCCGCCCTCAGAGAACACCAAAGCTAAGGCTTTTCCCATAGTAAGAAGATGGGCTCATCACTCCTACTTTACTGCCTACTGAGATCATGTTCTGAGATGGGCCTGTCCGTAGCCGCAACACTTAGGCTATGACCGAATTCCAGGAGTTCCAGGTCTGTCTTGAAAGTAGGGAAGTGGGGAGATAAAGAACAGACAGACACACAGTCAGACAAATGAGCCTATCTCAGTGTGGACCTTGGTTCTTGGTGAGCTGTTACTTAACTCCTTTCAGTAAATGTGCCATAATTAATTTTCTCTCAGTATTAAGCCAATTAAGTATGAATCTAGGTGGTAACATCATTGTTCATGTGTAAGAAAAACTTTAAGACATTTACTGCTTATTAGTTTGGCTAATTATAATAAACACACTGAAAATACACTTTGGAGAAAGGATTAAAAAATCAAAACCCAATTAAGTATAGAAATAAGACAATTTGAGAAGACAAGTCCCATAAATGCATCTCGTGCCCTGGGACAACAATGTTTCCCACTGAACAAACCTATTTGCAGGGAGGCTCTGGACCAGGGAGGCTCCACAGTGGGGGTTGGTGGTGTATTTTATAGGAAGAAAAGGCTCAGGAAAAGTGGGAGGGGTTGGGGGATAGGAGTGACACACAAACAAAGTTGAAATCCAGAATTATATGACTCCGAAGTGACCCTATTTTGGAAATAATCTAGAACAGCAGCCTTGAAGCAGTGATAATTTGCTCCTTTGGGCCATTTGGCAATATCTACTGACACTTTTTTTTCATATGGAAAAGAACAATTAGGACCTAGTGAATAGAAGTCAGAGGTGCTATTCATCCTATAACACTATGGTCAGTCCCTTTTACAGAAAATAGAATGTCAAGCATACCAAGGCTGAATTAGTCTTGACTTGAAGAAAATCTGGTTTTACATACCTATAATCCTAACACATAAGCGGCTAAGGCAGGAGGCTTTCAAGTTTGAGGCCACCCTAGACTACATGATGAATGTCTCAAAAGAATAAAAATTAAAAATAAAGAAAACAAAACAAAATAGACTGTTTGTACGCACAGTCCAGAATGGCTGGATTCTAGGCACTAGGCTTCTCCTACCAAAGCAGAGAAGCCATGGGAGCAGCTCCAGGCGGGCCCAGGATCTCACAGTAACTACCCTGAAATCAGTCTACTCAACACAGGGCCAATATTCTTCTTTCCCTTGGGTCCAAATTTTATTAAAATGGTAAGAATTCCAAAACCAGCAACTGGGGAATTAGGAAAGGACACTAGATTCCATGTGACTCTGGAGAATCAGCAACAGTGGGCCAGGTGTTTTGCCATTTCCTACCTAAAACCCAAAGGGTTTTCCCAGGGTGCACAATGGGATGTTTTCACAAAGGTGAGAAGTACTACAGAAATCACTGAAGGAGAAATAGTTATAAGGCAGCCCAAGAACTGCATCTCAACAGCCAGAGGTTGTACAAAACCTGGGTAAGGAGCTAGTTCCCCCAACCCACACAATAAACAGGCCCTCAGACTTCAGTTGAAGAATACTGATAATGGAAGTGTACTCATGGCCCTGGTCAGCAGGGGTATATGTTGAGTAAGGACGAAAGACCTGAACTTTGAAGACCTGTGCTCTGAAGATCTACACTCTGGCTCCAGAACCAGTAAAGGCCCTGAGTTTTATTGCTTTACATTCTGAATAGTAATATACCATAAAGCAACTACACAGTTAAAATGAAAACAGGGGTTAGAATCTAGTTCTCAAAATCCTCGAGAAGCATATAAATTTTACTCTTTAGGAAATTAAATAGTATTTTTAAATTATTGTACAACAGCAAGGAAATTACTAAACTCTGTTATCCCCATGGGACCAAAGCATCAAAAAATAACCACGCAGAATTGCTGGATCTTGGCATTGTCGCACTAACCCAAGATTGCATTTACTAGTTTGGTGGAGGGTAAGGTCAAAACAAATTGAAGTTTTTCATGAGGCTATTAAATTATACAGATGAATACATTTGCTGGGCAAACTTTCAAAACTGAAATTTAGAAGTTAAACATTATCTTGCAGAAAATAGCACTTAAATGGAAAACTGTGCCTCCTGACTCCCTGGGGTGCAACTATACCCTGTTAATTCAATTCCACTGAATGTAGTAAATAGATTAAAAATATATCCACAACTTATAAGTAAACTGGCTTAGCTAAAACTTAATCATAAAAAAGGCAGAGATCAGGACTGGAAAGATGGCTCGGAGGTTGAGAGCACTGACTACTCTTACAGAGGTCCTGAGTTCAATTCTCAGCAACCATATGGTGGCTCACAACCATCTGTAATGGGATCTGATGCCTTCTTCCAGTGTGTCTGAAGGCAGTGACAGTGTACTCATATACATAAAATAAATAAATCTTAAAAAAACAAAAAGGCAGAGATGAGAGGCTGGAGAGTTAGGAACACTTGCTACTCTTGCAGAGGGCCTGGGTGTGGGTCCTAGCACCCACACAGCAGCTCACCACCCACTGTAACTCCAGTTCCGGGCACCTGGCCCCCTCTTCTGGCCTCTGTGGGCATTACATGCACAAAGCATACATACAGGCAAAGAACCCATACACATAATTAACTTTTTAAAGACAGAGTCTCTATTCGTCTTCCATCTTCTTACAGTAGAAAATATGAAATCTAGTATCATTTTTATATATTTTAAATTATTTTTGTAGATACAAAACAAAATATTTTCCAGAAAGGCATAATTGAGAAAAATTTAAAACACTAACAAGCATGTATTTATATTAACTATAATAAAGTTAACAGCCAATATACTGACTCTTGCATACACTTAGTAAAGCAAAGTTTGGTGCTGTTACTTGTGAAACTTCTTTGCTAGAAAATCTGACACTTATACAAAACTGTGCATTCAACTTGACTCCTGAGATGTTTGCCAGCTCACTCTGATCATGCAGCAGCCTGTCCTTGTGAAATCAACTTCATGTATAATTTGGTATTTCTCTTTGCTAGTACAACACAGACACTATTTCACTTGTTCCTTAATAAACAATTTCGTCAGAGAAAACAAAAAGACTTGCCAATAAGTGTAATCTGTATTTCTCTTTCTATAGTTACTTCTCACTGGGGAGCAGCAGGGAGTGAACCATTGCTGACTTGTCTGTAGGAATGACCAGAAATGGCTCTTCCTCGTCCTCTAGTCAGACCACCTAGCCATGCCACTTCAGTTAGGACCTAGTTTTGCTCCGTGCTTAATGAGTAAATATCTACTCTTTACTGCCCCACCCCAAATGCCTCCACTCCAAACAGCCATTACAACTGGACATAAAACTGTAATTTGGGGATGCTGAGTGGTAGAGCACTTGCTTCCATGAGCAAAGCCCTGGATTCCATTCTCCAACACAATAATCTAATAAATAAATATTATTTGTAGATCTTCATCTCGCCTGACATCTCTCAGGAGTACAGTGCTTGCTGTGTATATACGCATACCACACATGCATAAATAAGCTCTTTGAGAAGAAATATGAAGAACATGCTATTTTTAAGTAGCTATCTTCCATAAGTTTAGGGCATGGCTGATAGCTGAATCTATACAGTACATTAAACTTTATCTTCTCACAGAAAAAAGTTTACTGCTCTATGAATTGATGATATGAAAAGGAAAGAAGCTGTCTAATGGTCTCACTTCCTCTGCATAGCTAAAGCCCTTAAAAGTGAGGAGACTGGAAATGTCCCCTGGTGTGTATGTTCACCATGGGAGTCCCGTCCAGCCACACATACCAAGCATGCGTCTATCAGGCAGCTTCCGGTCGTCATAGCACTCAGCTATTTACGCAGGAAACTTAAGTCAGCTTCCACCACCAACTCAATCCTCAAGGTGTTGTCTGTGTCTTACCTTTTGACATTATGTAGAAAGACATCCACATAAAATATTCAGATGCACATTTGGTCAGCTCAAAAATACTATCCCTTAGGTATGAGACAAGGTCCTCAGAAATCAATCAACAATTTCTGTTTCCACACAGAACTAAAAATAAAAAATTCCTTCAAGGTTTGATTTTAATACCTGTAATGCCTCTTGTTGATTTTAAAATATAAATCTTAAATAAATTAATCTAATTTTTAAAATGAGAGGTTTGATGCCTTAAAATTACTAAGAGCAAAAACATAATTTGATGCAGAGGCTTTTAAATATGTTGCTTTTAGTCTGCTGAGACAAGTCCATACAGATTCATCAGTTTACAAACATGCCCAATGCGCACCTTAGTCAATTTATTATCATCTAATTTTAATGAACAGCATGTGGCTAAAATTTCATTTGACAGCATCTGGATTTGCAATAAATTGCTGCAAGTACCTTCAGGGCCCACAGGTAACTACTGTGTAATTCCTAAATGTTAATCTGTACAAAACAGCTCGATGACAAACAGAACACACAGAACAAATGGCACATACTTAAAGAGCTTTTTGAACAGAAAACCCGGCACTTTGAAACCTTCGTCAAATTCGGCATCGCTCTCCTCAGAATCATCTTCAAGCTTCAGGCGTTTCTCTTTGTCCTGCAGCCTCTGCCTATTCCACCTCCTGTGGTGAAAAACAAATTCCATTTCCATTAGTTCGATTATAAGATGATGAAGAAACAGCTCTAGACTATGCACTGGACAGGAACAGGTGAAACCATTCAGGCTTCTAGTGCCATCACTACCCAACACTAACAATCTACAAACCAACTCTCTCTCATGCCCCCTCAAGTCAATTCTTACTTGAATCATTACAGCTACTCTACAAAGATTCCTCTATCTCTCATTTCATTATCAACACCAGTCACTCCTCTTCAGCACACCCTAAGGGGAAATTTCTCTACAAGCTTCTAAGATACATGACTTTCATCCCAGAACAGATTCAGAAAATTTTCAATATTAACTGAGCATTTTCAAAATGTTAATATAGTTTAACAAGAATATATTGTATTTAGAACTGATATTTCTCTGCTAAAAATAATAGTCACAGGACAAAAACACACTATTTTGAAAAGAAAAACAATTTTTGTTCAAAATTGCTGTATCAGATATTTTTCCTAATTACTCAACTGAAGAGGATCAGCAGTGCCAGGCACTGACAATCATCACAACACACAAGACTGTGTTACAGATAAACTTAAATTTAAAGGAAAGATGAACGTTGGTATTTCAGAAGCATGTTGTATTTGTTTTACAGACAGTAACAAGCTATGATGGTCCTGCAACACACCACAGCTGTACAAACGACGTAGCCATTTAACTAGACTAATTTACATTACTACAACTGTAATGAACGCTGGTGCTGTGAGTAAAAAGAAAAACAATTACCAAAGTAAACAACCTTGGATTCCATTATTTAAAAAGAGAATTATGACTATCTTAGCATGCATACACTGACATTCTAAATATTACAACATGGTAGAAATGGAACAAAGCGTGACTACTGATAACTGCCTCCAACCAGAAGCTTGGAAGACAAGAGCAGCGCACATAGGCTTAACTTCTAATGCCGACACAAGAGGAGCAAAGGATGTCTATAGAATCTGAGAAAATATGAGAGGACAAGGTGGGCGCACGCTGGCTGGAGAACTCATCACCAAAGCTGCAGAGGCCACGGGCCCAAGAGGCCCGCCCAGAGTCCACTAGCAGATGGTCAAGCACATCCTTCAATTCAACTCTTCAAAGTAACTAGCTTACCTGTGCTCAGTAAGAAAGCACTAGATGGCCAGGCAGTGGTAGTACATGCCTTTAGTCCCAGCACTTGGAAGGCAGAGGCAGGCGGATTTCTGAGTTCAAGACCAGCCTGGTCTACAGAGTGAATTCCAGGACAGCCAGGGGGCTACACAGAGAAACTGTGTCTCAAAAAACCAAAAAAAAAAAAAAAAAAAAAAGGCACTAGATGGGGATGTGAACTGTTTTGCAGTTCAGTGGGAACAGTTTACTGTGGCACCTCTTTACACAAACACTTCCATCTTCTCCCCTTTACTAGCTGTCTTCCTGAACAATTACCTCCATGCAACTGACCTAGTGTATCCTAGGTGACCACAACAACCTCTGTCCTGCTGACTCTTGTGTCATTTTCAAGTTTACTGTAGTGCAATGGTGTACCTCAGTGGTTCTTAATAGAGACAATAGTTTCCTTCATGTGCACCTAGACCACTCTGACGATGCCTAGAGACATACCTGGTCATTACAGAGGCCTCCTGCTGGCCTCCCGTAAGGGGAGACCAAAGCTTCTAGGCATGCTACCACACGTCTTCCCCAGGAGTGCAGTGACTGATTGTTTTTGCCTATCATGAAGGTGACTGGGGTTCCGTTCTTGGATGAGAAGACTACAGAAAAGGCAGGATGGCAGACTTAGGACAGCCCAATCTTCTAGGAAAAATCTTACCTAGCTTCACATATCAATAATGCCAAGACAGTCTTGGAACTGCAGGAACTGTCCAGAAAACATGCTAGAAAGGTATAATTATTCTGATGCACAAATCTGAAATGTGCTATAGTTTCAGGTAGTAAGATAATCCTGGGCACCCAAACCCTGAGCATCAGAACTAAGCATCAAATATCTATAAAGTAAGATACCTCTACTCAACAGATCCTGTAGGTAAGGTGACACTCCAAGAATCACAAAAGCACTTGAAGAGACTTCATTTGGCATTTATCTTTAATAATTTTGCAGGGAGGGAAACAGAAATCCCAGAAGGCTCTGGCTTTGGCAGTCTGGCACATGATGAACAATGGCCTTCCCACACTACAAAGTACATTTTCACTCGCAGGTAACAGCTATTTCCTTAGACTCCACCACTCAATGTTTGTGGCTGTTAAATTTCCCACCCATCATCCTGCATTGACAAGATGGCATCTTCTCATCTTGCCTTCCTCTCTCTGTCCTAAAATATACAGGCATCCTGTTGCCACAGAACCCAGCACCTAGGAAACCACATAAGCCACCACAGAAATGATTACATCCCAGAGCTTTCCGCTCCATAGAGAAAGATGACAGCATTTAACGTTTGGCCAGAGAATGAGCAAAGGTGGTGGGGCTAAATCATTTCAGTCAACAAGCACCTGAACCACTGTGAAGACAAATCATCCCAGAAGAATATAAAAGACAGAAAATACGACCTCAAGCAGATGTGGGTGGGATTACAGACAGCAATACTTCCTTGTGTAGACTGGGGCTCACCATCTAAGGAGTACCCCCAAGAAGGACATGGCATACTCAGGAAAGGTAGGAGAGCAGCAGCCACCCAAATACCAAAAGATGTAGTGTGGTTATGGAGTCTTTGTCTGACGTGGCCCAGGGCTTGGGCTCCACACCAGTTCTTCCAAGAAAAAGAAAAAGCAGCAAAGCAGAGAAACAGTGGCTCTCTGCCAAGGTGCTGCCAAGAACCTTTCTGTTGGTGGTGGTATATACAAGTAAGTTAGACCCACATGCACTATGGTGTGCATGCGGAGATAGACAGTGTCCACCAGTGGGTTCTCTCCTTCTACTCCTACATGGGTTCCTGGGTCAAACACAGATAGACAGGCTGCCACAAGCATTTTTACCTCCTGAGCCATCCCACCAGCCCCAGCATCTTCTTGAGAGTGCCCGTCTCAACATGACCTCTAGGATCCAGCTTGCCCTAGAGCCTAGAAGGCTGAACAATCTGTTGGCCACAGTATGGGTACAGACTGGCTAGAAGTAAACCCTGCTACATGTACTAGCTGTGTGAGATACTTTTCTGTCACTGTGTCAAAAATACCTGAGAAAGATAACTTAAAAGAGAGAGACTTATTTTGACTCATAGCTTCAGAGTTCACATCATGGTCACCTGGGTCCACTGTTTTCTGGGAAAGGCACAGTGGTATGGAGCATGAGGAGGGGCCAAACTGCTCATCTCATAGTGAAGATAGTCAGGAAGCAGAGAAAGATAAGAAGGGACAGGCATAGCTTATTCCTTTCCAGTAGGTCCCACCTCTCAAAAGTCCATCAAAATATGGCCACCGATGGATTAATGAATGCATGAGGTCAGAGCCACTTCCCTAAAACCCCACTGATATTGCTATAGCTGCTAAATACATGAACCTCTGGAGAAGATTCCAGAGTTAAGCACGACGGGCACCCTTAACCCTCAGCAAGAAACCTAATCTTGCAACTAAGTGTCCCCAAAAGGTCTTGGAAAAATCAGTGATTCGTGCTTCACTGGGCTATATGAAGGGCTCACCGAGGTAGCACACACAAAGCAGTCCACACAAGAGCAAGATTCTAAATGTTTAACTGAGACAGAATTGTGTATGGCATGCACAATTGTTGAAATGGTCATGCCCAATCTGTAAAGGGAACTTCCACTTTAAACTACCAGTTTACAGAGGGGAAGTAGAGGCAACATGCATTTCCACACTATCTATGCACAGTAATGCAATGGCCCTCAAAGGTTTCACAGAACTACTAGAAGGAATGAATATATGCCAGCAAAAACTATGACATTTGACCAAACAAGGATGCCTTGCCTTCAGAAAACACCTGCTGAATATCTAAAAAAAAAAAAAAAAAAATTTGCTATGGACTAGGAATGTAGCTCTATGGTAGGGCATATTCTTAGAATGTACAAGCCTCTAGATTCAATCTCCAGCACCAAAGACAGAAATAAAAATATGACCATAAATGTATACACTGTCTGAATTACAACTGACTTTTATATGACAGTAACAAAAGGCACAGGGAGAATTACTAAAAAATTGGCTGGCGGCAGTAAATGGTCCAACATTTACATTTTTCAGAAAAGAATAACTTTTTCATGTTCTCCATCCTCTCATTTAAAAAAATGCACACATGTAATAGTCACAGCTGCAGTCACATAAAGCTAAAGTGCCTGGTGTTCCCTGGCAGAGCTTCCAACTCCTCATACAACTGCCACGTTCAGCCTGCTGCCTATCCCACTGGCAGCCACTTAGAGGGGAAGCCAGTGAGAAACATAAACTTAAATCCTCATCAGATGCAGGCACGGAAAACACTCCTTGGCTTCCCTACACGCCTGCAGGAATGAGACTCTGGCCCAGGCTCTGGGAACTGGGGCTGATGCTGCAATAATGTCTGTAAGAAGCAACCCAGATCCCTAATAACCAGCTGAACTACACCAAGGCCCACATAAGCTACTGGGGTGCTTTGTCAATGAAACCCTAAGAACATACCTGCAAACTAACTTACTATTAGTTTGTAAGTAAGCCACCACTTACTATTAATTTGTTTTAGAATTTCTTTCTTTTTTGTTTTTTGTTTTTTTGATTTTTTGACAGGGTTTCTCTGTATAGCCCTGGCTGTCCTGGAACTCACTCTGTAGTCTGGGCTGGCCTCGAACTCAGAAATCCGGCTGCCTCTGCCTCTGCTTCCCAGTGCAGGGATTAAAGGCGTGCGCCACCACCGCCCAGCCCTTGTTTTAGAATTTCTAGCATTCCAAGGAGAGTTGGATTACATAAATGGAAAGACACAGCTGGGTGCATTATGCCATGCCTTGTTACGTGGCCTGATCCTCTTCGACTGAATATCCAGTCCTCAGCCTACATCCTCCAAACATGTACATCTCCACACTTGGCAGACCCTTCAGATACCAGGTTCCTTTGCCTTAGAGGAAGCTTTTCGTGATCAAGTAGACTTAGGCATCTGGTCTACCAAGTATCATCCTAATCCTATGACATCCTAGGCACACCAGAAGTCTCATGCACAGTGCCTGTCAGCATATCCTGAGATCCTTATCTGTCTCCCAATTCTAGTGAAAGCCAGTGGTCAGAGACTGGCATGATGCCCTAGAGCTCACAAAGACATTAAATAAATGCTGAGCAATGAACGATGTTCAGAATTAGGCTTGGGACAAGAAAGATAGACGCAGAAGTGTGGTTTGAAAATGACATAAGTGGATCATCCAGAAATGTTTCTAGAAACTTCCTGTTCTACCTCATTTAGAGACTGTCTGTTGCTTGCTTTCTTACTCCCACCC
>JADRCD010233767.1:0-17921 GCA_019843815.1 Montemys delectorum | reverse complement strand
ACCGAGTATCATACTCTCTTGGGGAGGTCCTACTTCCTATAACCCTGTCTGATGCCAGTGGTGGCCACTAGAGTAGAGCTCACTGCAATGAACACTGAGAAGAGAGAACCAGACGCAGACAGAGCGCCATTTCAGAGACTTTCACTGGGAATGAGGGCCTAACTCCAAAAAACATCATTTCTCACCTTCATATTTATGTCCTCAACCATGCAAAGAGTCCCACAATGTTCTGCTACAAAGGCCAAATGAGATACTGTGTGTATAACATATAAAGAAACCACATATGTATTACGTAGCATCTGATAATTCTACTATGTAACCTTTACCAAAAAATGTAAAATAGAGGCTGGAGAGATGGCTCAGCAGTTAAGAGCACTTGTTGCTCTTGCAGGGGAATTCTGGGTTCAGTTCCATAACCTACATGGTAGTTCACAATCATCTGTAACTCCAGTTCCAGGGGATGGCACCCTTTCTGACATGCATGGACACCAGGAAATATAGGTGTGTACATATATTTATTCAGCCAAAAAATATTCCTATGCGTAAAACAAACCTTTCTTAAGTTTTTAATTTTTAAACCTTAATTTCATTTTATTTTGTGTGTATGGGTGTTTTGCCTACTGTCTGTAACACCTACATGCCGTATGCCCACAGAGGCCAAAAGAGGGTGTTGGACTTCCTAGAACTAGAGTTCTAGACAACTGTACAAGCCCCTACAGATGCTAGGAACTGAATCCAGGTCCTCTGGAAGGTCTGCAACTATTCTTCTGCTAAGCCATTATACAGTACATTTTTAATTAAAAAAAAAAAAGGAAAATCAAGAAATATTAGTTAACTGTAGTTTAAACATGACAAATAAACATTCAAAGCATCTATTGCAGCCAGGGTTACGGTGCAGGCCATTGTCCAGAACTGAAGAAGTAGAGCAGAAAGGATCAGGACTTCATGGTATATCAAACACATAGTTTGAGGCCAGTCTGGTCTATAGGAGACTGCCTCAAAAAAGAAAAAAAATAATAAAATAAAGAATAAGAAAACAAACAACAAAACCTACGCAATGCACACCTGGGCCAGTCGGATCTAAAATCTACGCCACCCAATCCCTCCTCCAGCACAGATGACCCCATTCCAGCCTCTCAAGATGGATAAGACATTGTAGGTATGACATCCTGTATCAAAGATAGCAAAGGGTCTAGAAAGCAAGCCATGGAAGACCACAGAGGAGCCTCAAGAAAGGATCCTTTAGAGCAGCACTGTGGGGACTCACAGTATAACCTTGACCTACCTGGGCAGAGGTCTGGTGCCCCCTATTGTTTGCAAAGGAGAAACAACCACTAACAAAGGTGCTCACATCTGTAATCTAATTAACAAAAACTTGCGAACAATACAAAAAGCACAACAGCAATAAAACTAAGTTTTGTAACAGGTAATAATAGCAATAAAACTAAGTTTTGTAACAGGTAATACTTTTGTCTACATACTAACTCCAACTGTTAAACTGCCTTTTACTTGAGATCGATCATCTCAAGTGTACAGCATCTGTAACATCTTCACAGCTCTTCACAGACTTCTTTTTAAGGTTCTTCCTAGTTTGTTGGAACCTTTGCCTGTGGCATGAGAACTCAGGAACAGCCCACAGTTACAGGTTCTCCCGCCTGTGGTCTTATCTGTTGTAGTCTTGTAACGCATGAGAGGGTAATTCCCATAGCTGTTTTATAGACGAAACATGATCTCACAGCCACTAATTGCCAGTCTGATGCTCTAACTTCTTGGCCTATGACTTCCAACTCAGATGTAAGAGCTGGCTAGTCTTGGACATGTTTCTGTTGGCAGTGGTAGTGTTGGTTTGTCCCCCCTGAGGGCATGGTATGGACAGCTTTCAGGAATTGGTTCTCTTCTTCAGCTTTGGCAAAGACTTGCTCATGGTTTATGCCACTGTGTGGGTACCTACCCCAGGCTATCCAACCTGTGAGCTTCCAAGAGCTTCTCCTGTCTCTACTCCCATTTCACTGTGTTAGACCACAGATATGCAACATCACACAAAGTTTTTCACTTCCAGGAAGTAAACTAAGGTCATCAAGTTTGTATACCAAGAGCTTTAACCCAGCAAACCATCTCCTAGTCCCCTGGACAAACTTTGAGATCACATGTACATCTTATATTTATTTTAAAAAGTACTTCTATGTTTTTAAATTTAGAGTCAGAGGATGATGAGTAGCAGTGACTGAGGTCACTGGTATCACTGTACTCCAGGCACTAACCTAGGTAGTTCACATTTATTAACTCCTATAACAAGATATATGTTTGACGTTTTCCCCAGAGAGAGACAAGCTGGGGGCAATGGAGATGTACACCAGACACTAGCCAGTCTGGTGGGCTCCCCAGGATCCCCTTCTTGGTTGAACTACAGTGTCTCTCAGTGGATGTTTTCCAAACTTCCAGCCAAAGGATCAGTGATGACCTTTGTAATGAGGTCAGGCCAAATCTCACACCTTCAACTTCCGCCCTAACATCAGCAGTATACAGTGGCCTTCTGTACAGTTAGACATACAGACTTTGGGCCTGATTAATTTCTATGTGTGAACATTTTTATAAGATTTTATAATAAAGTTTATTATGAAAAAAATCAACAATGCTACAGACTACTTCAGTGCAGCAGCACAACTCCACCCCCACCTTGCAGAGGCAAAGTCACAGCCCACTGTCACCTGATACCTACAGACTCTCCCAAGTCACAGAACAGCTGCTTGGCAGTTGTGACTACAGATGATCTGAGCTGAACCATCCCGAGAGACACACTTAACACCAGACAAATCGATGGACACAACTGCCCACACCAACCACTACCAGGACAATGTACATCTATTAACGGGAACTGAGTCAAAACATGAGCATGCCCCTCCCAAACTCCACTGTCCTCACTGCCCTGGTCTCTCCACTGTCTTTACACTGTTAAGATCATTGGGCCCAGCACAATTTAAGACTGGAAATGGGAGAAACACACACCATACAGTCAAATCACTGTTAACAGTGAAATTTCAAACACAGGATCATTCTCGCTCATTGAGATTTCCATGATAGAGACTTTAAGACAGCAGCACAATGAGAACTGTCTGCTTTTTAGAAGTGTACCCAGACCCCAAGCTGTGCATCTAACACGGTTTGCATTTGTGCCCTCCAATAGGTTTTCTGCTGCAGACAGCTAAGAATCCCTAGCAGATTAGTATCATTTGCTAAATTGAGATACTCAGTGTTTTACTTTTCTTCTCTCCCTTTTTATGGTCTATCTGGGTGGACTTAATTGGCACATCTGAGCAGATGAAATACCCTCAGTTAGGAGTCCAGATCTCACAGAGTAAATTAAGACTGATGTAGACAATTATGCCCTGAGCTGAGAATAAAAGGTGTGCACAGAGCAGGAAGCAGAATTAGTCTTCATTTGTGTCTTGGTTTTGTCATTTCAAAGCCTGCATGCTCTCTAAGAAAACATGCTGGGGGGGGAGGGCTTTCTTTTCTCTTTAAAATCTAGATTCCTAAGAAGAAAGTACAAAAGAAAGCTTATTTCCTTGATAAAGAATTAAGCTCCTGGAAACATGTTAAAAACAATCTTCAAATTGTTACATTTAGGTTTCTAGACCATATCTTGATTAAACATTAATCTTATATTTTCAGAAATCAAATTATTAGGGTTTCTAAAAGGGTGTCAATAAATCAATTTGGCTTTTGCTTAAGTATGTACATTCTAAAATTGCTGAACGTCATCTACTCTGTCCAGGCAGGGATCCATCAGAAGAACAATCCAACCTAAACTGGATGTTGGCAAAGGGAGTAGAAAGAGGCTCCACAGCACAAAGGCTGGAGCTCTGCCTTCAGCAGGAACCGGACCCCAGGAAGGGTGGAATTGACACCCCCTTCCCCCCAGTGAGGAGAGAATCGTTGGAGATAAGTGTTGTGAGTCCCTGCAGCAGATGAAGCCACTGCTGGATTGCTCTCTGCCTCCCCTTCCCATGGCTCTTCCCGTCAGTACCTCAGCCAAGAGAGGGACGGACAACGAGGAGTGCAATTACTCACACTGTCATAGCACCAGATGCCATCCTTCCTCATATGGTCAGAGGACTCTCACCTTCCAAATGAGACTCTTCAAAGTTCATCCTAGCTCACTTGAACCCTTTCAGGGTCTGATCCTTGGCAGCACAAGGGACAACCTGTTCCTCCTCAGAGACGGCCATGTGCACAAGCCAAATCTCCACACTAAGCTACAACTCAGTTAGACTGCAGAAGGCCAACCGGAGCTCCAGAGGAAGGGAGGCCAGAAGGGGCATTAGCTCCTCGTTGCCCGAGACAACTGAAGACTCACTGTAACAGTTACACAGCGAATAAAGCCTTTATCAACAATTTCAACTCTAGTTTAGTCACATAAAACAAAAGTAAAAATCAGGCACAAAAAGATAAAAATTTAAAATCACAAGAATGTACTTACGTGAGTTAAATCTGTGCTTCTGAGCCATAGTCTCTCATATTTGACTCCAAAATAAACCACCCCTGCAGTCTTTTGAGGTAAGAGCTATCTCTTTTGCTGATAGTGATCAAAGTTTAAGAAGCCATCTCCCTAGAACACCTCCACCTCCCAGATCCCAGGTTTCTGTTTGGTTTTAGCCATGGGAGAGGCAGCTATGTGCTGCTTCTTGGCACCACCTTGTGGTCACACATGGACACTGTACTTTCCACCAAACCACAATGGAAGGCAACATTTCCAACATTTCTCAGCTCTTAGCAGCGAGACCATGGGCAAGTTGATTATAACATATTTGTGAGGGCCACTATAACCATAATAAGGCAAAAACAGGTATGTATAAACTCAGTCAGGAATAATGAGAAAAATAATGTAAAGATTTTTCCCATCTTGATATTGCTATATATTTACAATTAAAGTAAGTGGAGGAAGATGGAAAGCCTGTAAGCCAAGCACAAGGATCAACTGGAACCAACTTCTGGCTGAAGCCTGGGCACGCAGCCCAGTGCTCCAGATGAAACCGTGATTTCTGACCTCTCTTGTGTCTGATTGACAGGAGATGAGGACTGGATGAGGACTATCTGTTTTAGGGTGGAACAGAAAAAGTATTGCACCTCAAACCCCAACATTACCAACTTTTTTCCAATGGCATCAAAGGCTGAAACTCAACTCTACCCCAGACCCTCTCTTACATAAGCACAATTATTAAGGCACATAGGAAAGCATTTGAGGAAACCCAATCAGCCAAAAGCTATGGTCTCAGAAGAGAAACAGTAATGGACATACAAATCTTGGCAGTTTCCAACACAGATAGTGCCACAGCATGCTTAGACAAGTTTCTGGGTGGGATTTCCAGGCTAGGCTTGTACAGTCACTCCCAGGGTCAGGGACCAGTCTGTGCTAAGTTCTGCTCCAGTGCCTGCTCCTTACTACAGATGTACAGACACTTAAGTCACAGCTAAGCTTCTAGGTATGAATTAAAGCTAAACAATAAATGCTAACTTCCTGCTGCCAACAGAAGCAACAACAAAGACTTTGGAAATGACTTCCTCCAGGCCTCTCACAGAGCTGACTACTGCTGGCGAAGGAGGCCAGAGCCCAGGACATTCCCCTTTACCATCTCAGGCGAACAGCTGGTAGGAACACTGTTGATGTCCCCTTACCCACCCTCTGGAGCTACGACAGACATCACTGAGGGATGCTGGCTTTCTTTCCCAGCCCCAGAGAGGGCCTGGATCTCCTGGAAAAGAGGCCACCACTCCCAGAAACATGGGAAGGGAAAGAAGCCCAAAGCCTAGGATCTAAGTTGTCTTGCTGGCTGACTGTCAAGAAACTTCAGTACTCTGACAAAATCAAGAGCACCTACAGAGGGAACTCTAGGTTTCCTAAAGGTGCTAACTGGGTGCTAAAAACAAAAAATAAGCAATGCCTGCTCAGGCCCTAAACAGATGCAGCCTTGGTTTGACTGTATCAGCACTTCTCTCACCCTTAAACAGAAACAGCATACCTCATAAAACCACTGTGCACTTTCAGTTACAAATGGAAACTCTTTACAATAAAAAGGTAAACCAATTCATGTATTTCTGCCTAATTTTTAAACTGCTTAATCTTTAATCCTTACAAGTTATATCCTTTGAGCAATTTAGAAAGCCACAAAGTCACATACATAAAACTGTGAGAAGCCCAAGCCCATGTCTCAGGTACTATCTCTTGCCAAACATCTGTCCACCATGCTGAAATCTGAAGTGTACATCCCTCATCTTCACTCTACACATGCTAACTCTGTCTCACTGACTTGTCCTTGGGTGTTTTTCTGTGGTATGAGCAGGATCTGGCTTAACTGAGCAAGGTCTCTGAGGGGAGCAGTGCTGAACTGCATGTCCTTGCCACTGGCATGAAATATTCTATTTCCTATGACACAGTAGAGGATCTGAGGCAAACTTAACATGGACCACAAGGAGCACAGCAACATATCTGAGCTAGTGAGTAGACAAGGCCCTGCGCCAGGATGAACGTGCTCCAGAGTCTCCTCCACAGCTCATCTGTGTTCACTGCTTCCTTCACACTAAGGTTCTGCATCTGTTCATGTCCGCTAACAAGCAGCTACCGACTCCTTACTGGAAATCCTCTAAGCCAATCCCAGGATGGAGACAGGCACAGGCACATGGAAGCAAAGGCCAAGCTACAGAGCTGCCCATCACAACTGAGAAATGAGCACACATCACCTAGGTAGCAAGTGCCAGACACAGGTACAGCTAACTTGACCAGCATCCTGGTAAAGGGTTACTATTCTGTCCTAGCATCTAGCCTTAACTAGGCAGTCATATCTGTGTCTTGCCAGGACACAGATAAATTCAAAGCACGGGGCATGTTATCAGTTCCAGAAAGTCTATTTAGCTTGGAGATTTCTGGAACATGAGCATTATATTAAGAAAGCCAATCCTAATGGATGCTTGTGTACCTCCAGCAAGAACAAGAGCCCACAAACATCGGCTTCTAAGCATAGCTCCTGCTTATGCTTATGAATATTCAGAGATTTGACCTACAGCAGCTCCCAGGTCCCACCTGAGGATCTGAGTGCATGAAAGGATAAGAAACGCACAGGAAGGGACAGTGCCACACAGTTTACATCCAAGACTGAGCTGAGAGCTTTAGCCTAATCAGAGGAGGGAAGGTTTCAACTATGGCTGTCTAGTTCTAGACAAAGTATGCCAAAAACTTAACCAATTAAAGAAAATATTTTCTACACTGGAAACTACAGGTTTATTTTGATGATTTTAGTTATCCTGTGATCATCAACAAGAAGTTCTTGTTCAGTCCAAGAACTACTACTACAACTCCATCTGTCTACAAAAATCAGCAATGCTTAACAGAATTTGATGAATGACAAATTTCAAACATTAATACGATTCTCAATCCTTAGCACTTTATTTTCTTTTAACATCCCCCCATCGAAAGAGCACCAAAGGAGATGTAATATAAACATTTCAATGTGTATATCTGCCGCTTAACAGCCTTAATAACTAGCTATAAAATTTTAAGAGCTATCGTATTTTGGTGGCAATTAAGAATTATTGATATTTCTGAAATTCATTTGAGATTTTACTATAACTTTAGCAAAAAATGGATTATGGTATGGCTTTGGAAATAATAAATTGTTTTACAATCTTAACATTATTAAAAAAAACTTATTGCCATGAAATTAAACTGTACCCATACTTAAAATTCAATCAAAATAAATTGCTATGTTTAAAATACATTTAATATTGACTCAGTTTAATGAGAAGACTATATATTGCTCCATTTATAATCAATATGCTATGATTAACATTTTTATTAATTTCTTACAGTAAAGACTGACACTATTCACTGTTTAAGAGTATTGAGCAGTATTCTTCAAACACAACAATTATAGGTGTGCACACTGACATATGCTGTGGTGGTAAATGACCAGCATAGGCCCCTCCCTCTCCATTCACTACCACAAGGAGCTACTACAATGGCAGTGGAACTGGGCCTCGACTTACCTTTAAGAAACTCTGAAAAGGTTATGCAATATACTTGGAGCTTGGACGAGGGTTACAGCAGCTCTGAACTAAAGAAAATCAATAGGCCAGCTTTCCCAGGAAGGCACACAGAACTCTTCTAAAACACTATCAATTAGCTTTCCCCTCATTGAGAAATAAAAGCACTGTTAAGGACTAGCCAAAGCCATCCCAACAGTCAATATTTCACTAGTGCCATAGTTCCTTCTCTCCTCTGACCTCTGTAGAAACCCTGTGCCTGTGGTGTGTGGAGCGCTCTCCTGGCTCACAGAACCCACCCAGCGATGGTGACTGTAACAAAGTCCTGAGGGTAAAAGCCAACCCAGCCTCAGCAGTGGCAGATGGCGAGTGGCAAGCGGGACGTGTGTTGTGCACACAGTGTACCCTCAGCATTACAGTAGTCTGTAATTCTGTAGACAACTATTTTCTCAAAGTCAAGGGAGGAGGTATTTGGAAAAGAACATCTTCTCTCATATGCCAAAACACACGTTTCAGCTTTTTTTCTGAAGGAAATTTCTCTAACGTGAATATCCTACCTCATAAGGAAAAAGCCCAAGGTGGAGCAGCACACTTTCCTTCCTGACACTTGCTGCAGGGCAATGACTCTGAGTACCAAGCTGACAGCTAGTGTCAGTCCTCTCAGCATGTGCCCAGCCTTCCCTCGGCTCCTCATCCCAGACTTGCCTCTCAATTAGAATAAAGACTCAAACCATTGGGGCCAGCTCCACTAAGGACTCCATGTCCAGGTTCTTGTGGGCTAAGGGAGCAAGTGTAGTTCCTGTGCAGCTGGGTGTCTAGTGATCTTTGGGGTGGCCTCCTCCCTCCACGTAAGCAGCAGAAGCCCCACACACTAACCTTAACCGCTGCTTATAACAATCCTCATCTCCATCGTCTTGGTGCCTGGCTACCTTGCGGCCTCCTCTTCCTTCCAGAGCTTCATCTTCCTCCTCAGAACTTGGAAAAAAGTCATCGTCGATCTCCTGCACTGGGACTTTCTTCTGGTATTTTTGCCCCTTCCGAAGAGGTTTCAGTTCATAGCTAATATCATCGGAAGATGGGCTGGCTACCTCTTCCTCCTCCTCTTGCTCTTCCTCCTCCTCCCCACCGGTGGGAGAAGACCCAGACTCCTCACCTTCAGTGTCTCCCTCGGCCTCTGGCCTCACCTCAGGCTCCAGAGGTTTCTTTCCCCTTGGCAATCCCACTTTCCCCTGGAACTGCAGCGCCCTCTTCTGGAGCTTCCTGATGCGCTTCTTCAGGCGCTTATCTGTCTGAGAGAGCACTTGGCTTCCCTCGTCTGACTTGGTTTCATTTGGTGCTCGGCTTGACTCAGATATAACCACAGCTTTTCTAGCTGTCCTTTTATTAGCAGCTAGTTTCTTCCTTTCAAATGAAAGTTGTGCTTGGTCTGCCAAATATTTTTCAAAGCCTGAAGCTTCATTGAGCATTATTTTTCTAGGCTTTTTCTCCTGTTTCTGAGGGGCTGGAGTACCAAACGGTGTCATCTGGCCAGTGCGAATAAGCTCTTCCCAGGCAGTCTCCTGGGCAGGCATGAGCATACTGCCAAGACATGATGGCCCTGGCTCTGAAAGGGAAGCAACAATGAAGACTGGAGTAAAACTCTCAAAGAGCACATGGGAAAACAATCACTCACTCACAGGTGGTAAGAATTTCCAGGAACTCACCAAACAAATCAGTGACTGAACAGAGTAAAGTTTATAATCCATGAGTAATATATTCTCAGTAACTTTTCCCCAAAATATGACACTGTATAATGTGGTACACAAACACTATGCAGCCCCCCCCCCCCCTTTTTTTTTTTTTTTGGTTTTTCGAGACAGGGTTTCTTTGTGTAGCCCTGGCTGTCCTGGAGCTCACTTTGTAGACCAGGCTGGCCTCGAACTCAGAAATCCGCCTGCCTCTGCCTCCCAAGTGCTAGGATTAAAGGCATGCGCCACTACTGCCCAGCTTGTGCAGCCACTTTTAAAGGATGAAATTTTACATCTGCAGCAACACAGAACTGAAAATTATATAAATTGAAACAAGCCAGGCTTAGAAAGACAAGTACTGTGTGCTCTCTCTCACATGCAGAATCTAGAAGAGCTGATCTTCACAATGCTGAAAGTAGAATGGGGACTACTGAGAGCTGAGGGAGGAAAAAGAAGGCTGATCCATGGTACCAAGCCCCAGTTAACAGAAGGGAAGTCTGTGGTACCACTCCACAGGGGAGGAGTGCACAGCGTAGTAACATATTGTGTTGTTTCAATAGCTGGAATAAGGTTTTAGATGCTTTATATAATTAAAAAAATGATAAATGTTTGAGAAGATGGGCATGTTTAACCTAATTTACACACTACACAGTATATGTGTTGAAATATCACATGACACCCCATAAGTACACTAAATGTTTACCTACTTTATATACATTTGTTCTTTTGTCAAACTTTGACAAAATAAAATAAAAATGTATCACATTATAGTCATATTTTCTGTACAAAGGCAGGCTTATCTACACATTATTGGTTATAAACAGACAAACTTATCTGTGCTTGCTCATCAGTTAAGAAGTAAGCCATGACAAGTGATCCCCTACATTCTATGTCATTGCTTTGCCGTACATTCAGATGGACCTCAGTTCATCTAAGGAATCAGCACGCCTATCTAAAAAAGACAGAAAGTACTGCACTTCCTGCATGGTCACGACCAGTCACTAGTATCCGACTGTTTAACCTTTTGACATTTCCACAAGGCACTGTCATCTAGTTGGGCTGCATACATAGCTACCCACGGGACACAGGTGGGATATGCCTGGTTCACTTCAGAATGGGAAAACTAAATCCCTTAGCTGGAACACAGTGAGTGCTTAGTAGCTAGATGTGACCAATGTCAGCACACTGAACAGCAAAAAGAGTGAGTTCCTCTCAATGCAGACAGGTCCATAAGAGAGCTGGGAAGAGAGCTTGCTCTAAAAACACAAGGACCTACCTAAGCTTAAATCCTCAGTTCCTGGAAAGCCAGGCACAATCACAGTGCTGTAACCCAAATATTAGGGCAGAGGCAAGTGGATCCTGCAGGCTTACTGGCTATCCAGCCTAGCCGAAACAGCAAGCCCAAGGTTCAGTGAGAAACCCTGTCTCAAGAAATGAGGTACAGAATGGCAGAGGAAAACTCATATCCTCTTCTGGTTTCTACATGCATACACGCAATGCATGCATACACACACACACACACACACACACACACCTACTGGATGATACCATGTAGGCATGTGATGTGAATAACGTGAAAAGATAAATATGAAGATATGTCAAGTACAGTCATCCAGAAACACTCCTTCCCCTAATTGAAGCTGACCTCCAGCAAAAAACTTTATGTTTGTGTAATCAGAAACAAAAGACCTACCAGGCCAATGTCACCATAGCCAGTTTTTCATTAACCTTGCATTGAAATAAAATATACATCAGAATATATAAATCATAAGCCCCAATGTCTAGTCAGAAAAAAGGCTCCAAGAATCTATAGATCTACATCA
Source organism: Montemys delectorum (assembly GCA_019843815.1). Classification (NCBI taxonomy): domain Eukaryota; kingdom Metazoa; phylum Chordata; class Mammalia; order Rodentia; family Muridae; genus Montemys; species Montemys delectorum. The sequence goes on along the minus strand of JADRCD010233767.1, from coordinate 6,334 downwards.
GCATCCAGATCAAGTAACAGAAATCAAGAGCTAGTGTTCCCAGACTGCCCTCTCTGCCACCTTCTCAGCCTCCAGCCTCCCCTGAGACACTGACAGGCCTGACTCTAAGAATAACTCCTGCCTGGCTCTGTGTTCCTGTCTGCCTGCTATCTCTGGCATTCAGCATGAAATTCATACTGATATAATGTTCAACTGAATTGAAATTTATTAACCGACTGTTACTAATATCCTGTGATTAGACACTTTTCTCTTTCTACTATTAACATAGTTTGGGTGGTTTCTAGGCTTGGACTACAATGAATACTCTGGTATACATCTTTTGGTAATAATATCTGATTCTTTAGTATGCTAAGGTTTAGCAAACACTGCTAAAAAGATTTGCAAAGTAGCACTAGCTTTTGTTTCAGTCGTGTTTAAGAATTCAAACTGGCCTACATTCTTGCCATTCCATGATTTCAATGATTCTCAGTAAAAACAGAAGGCCTTTCAAATTGTGCCTTATGAACAACTGCTATTGTGTACAAAACCTTGTTCTTAGTCTGTATCTTAGCCTTTCTTCTACTTTTTTTACTGCATCATAAACTCAAGTCCTATGCATATTCTACTCTGCAGCCTCTCTTCTGGTCTGAACACTCTCCTGACAGGCAGAAGCTCCTGGCTGTTTCTAGAGTCTGTTTAGCTATTAAAATGCTCTCTTCGTGTGTGCACACTTTACACTTCTGGTCTTGCTTCAGTCCTTGCTTCGCCTGCCCCAGGATCATGATAGTGTCTCCCTGTGTTACATTCTCAAAGCTTTATCATTAACATTCAGATCTATAAACTGCCTGGGGTATATTTTTGAATGTAATATATGTAATGGATTAAGATTCCTTTATTAGTCTTTTGGTCAAAAGATTGCTCATCATAGCACTGCTTGGGATCTTTATCATAATCAAGTGATTATACACTGGTGGCCATGTTTCTGGAGCCTTCTACCCCATCCATCAGCCTGTCTTTGTATATAACACTGACTTAGTCACTACAGTTCTATACTAGACATTGGCATTCTGTTTTCTTTTCTTAGATAAGGAATGGTAAGACGAGGGTCTTACTCTGTAGGCTAGACTGGCCTCAAATTCACAGCAATCCTGCTGATTCAGTCTATCAAGAGCTGGGACTGTAGATTTTAGCACTAGCTTGTTAATAACCTCTACCTTCAGCCTATGTCTTATACATGCCATTTGTAACTTAAAAAAAAAAGACTCAAATTTATATTAGGGTAGCATTGAAACCACAACTGGCTAAAAATGTCATCTTTATAATACAGAATCATCCAACATCAACCACAGTATATTGCCACATTTACTTAGGCTTTTCTTTGTCAATAAAATTTTGCAGTTTTAAGGTGTATAAAACATTTCAGAACTGCTTTTTTCCTAAGATTTATTTCTAGGTATTTGGATTATAACTGATACCTATATTAAGTTTTATCTTTTATTTTTCCTAGTACATAAAAATAACTAATTTTTATGTACTTTGCATTCAATGCTCTTATTAAAAGTCTTGTGGTAATTCCACGGCAATTCTTTTGCATCTTCTATATAAACTATCATATGGCTGTGAATAATGATGGATTCCCTCTTTCCCACCTTTACTCAATGGGCTTCTTTCGCTCTATTCAAACAGGACCGTGTACGGCTGAATAAGAAGGTAAACAAGTGTGCCTGCTGCCCTGCAGATCACACTGGCTAAGGCAGATCTCCAATCTGTCCTCATCCCACCTACATGTAGGAAGGGGCTGCTGCTAAGCTGCATAATCACCATGTGGAAAGCAGTGAAGCCATGTCCCCAGGGAAGTATGTGGGCAGCACACCCAGACATCTGCTACATGGCTTCAGACGGGCTGAGAGAGGTACACACCCAGCAGAACAGAGCCAGGCCCCCCAAAGCCTAGCTACCCTGGCATTCAGGCCTCTGCAGACAGGGCCCAGTCTCCAGTAATGGCTAGTGGTCAGACAGGAAAGTATCCTGGGAACCAAGAGCTCAGAAAAAAAGGGGCTATGGATTTTTAAGGCATCAGATCTTACGTAGCTGCAAAACCCATGGGAAATGGATGAGACAGTCAGGCTGAGGAAGCAACACGAGCACTCAACATGTCCTAAGCAGTATCAGCATTTAAGATACTGCTGGATAAGCTACCAAGAATAACTAACCAGAACTAACCAGAGTGCAGAAAAGAAGCCAGGACAGGAGCCAACACTCTCTCAAGGCATCATCAGGCTGAACTAGGCAGAGGTGAAGAGTACCTATGAACTCTGCATCAACAGAACTTAAGAACTCAGGCTTCAGACAGACAGGGAAGATCTCCTTTACCAATGAGAAATCTAGTGCCCACCTGGCATAAACCACGGTAGGACTGATGGAGCATATGAGACTAAATTTTAGAAGCAAATCTAAAGCCAGGAGTAAGGATGTACACCTGACACAGGAGGACAATTTTCAGACTAGCCTGAAGTATGCAGTGAGATCTTGTTTTAAGTGACTGGGAGTTGCGCGAACAGCACATTTTTTTCCTCCATTGTTACAGTCTTCATACAAACCCTCTTGTCTATGTGAAAAAAAGTTCCAGGAACTAGCAAAGAATGTTTGCTTGATCAAACTCTAAGTTTAATCTTTAATCTATGTTTTAAGCAGAAACTGGCCAAGCAATGACCAACAGTGTGTAAATACAGACACATAGAAAAAATATTTAGTTTTGGAGTTTATACATTTTCCCAAGCACAGCTGTCCTGAAGAGAACATTAAATGGCATCCTGGCCATAGTCTAACCTGAATGTCTTTCAACAGAAGGAAGGCTTGGAAAGCCTGCTATGCTCCTTAAAGATAAGGACAGCAATTCTACAGATGCTGACTGAGGATGCTAAGATTACAAAATGAACCCAATCAAGATACTAGTTCTCGTTATCAAGTTAGTGTATGTGAATGTACAAATTTCTGATTTGGTAAGCCTAACAAAAGTGTGTGGCTGTAACCACCAGAAAGAACTGGGTTAACATTTTTTTTTTTTTTTTTTTTTTTGTCTCTAAAAAGCATGTGTGCCTTAAGAGCTCTGATTCTACAGGAAAATAAGATTTCCCCAGACCCATCTGGTAAAAAGGCAAAGCAACATGTTAGTATCAAAACTCAAAAAAGTCTCACAAGACACCTCCCCTGAATACAGGCACCAGGCTTCAATTAAGAGCATGTCAAGCTGCCCCTGAATCCTCACCTGCATCTTCCTCCTCTAGGCTGGCATGATCCAGTTCCACTTGGACCCCAGCCCCTCCGAGAATGGCCTGGAGACGTTTCTGTTTTGCAGTTATCTTCTTTAGCTGTTGTTCCTTTAAGTTGTAAACCCCAAATACAAGATATACAATACAGTGATTTATTGTTAGAACAAAAAGACTGCACTACACAACTTTAAATGTTAACCAAAAGCAAACTAAAACCCCGCATGGTTACATGGGACACCAGCTGAACAGTTCCCACTTTGCTGCTGCACAGCAACCCTGAGTATGCCTGCACAGCCAGTCACACCCACAGGCGGCCCTCGCCCTTAGCACTGAGCATTGAGTTCAGGTGCACTGACCTGGGAGGTGGAAATGTTCTCTGGGTTCCCTCTACACATTCTGCATACATCATTAAACTCTGTTTCTGACCCAGGCAACCAACCGGCTAAAGCAGGCAGCAACCGGGAGTGACAAGAAATAAAAATTCAGAAGCTCAAACAGTTACAAGGTCAGGCCTCTGGAGACCTAGCCATGAATGGCAGCCTTTGGAGTACTTGACCCCATCAAAGCTTTGAAAGACATTGTGCTAAGCCATGTACCTCAGACTCTTTTTTATCTCCCTTGATATTAAGAGAACTCAGATTATGTGGCCTTCCTAAAGCCTCAATTAAGGATTAAGTGCTTCAACTATCTTCATGCAGGTAAGAGTTCTTGCCTAGTACACAGGCCCTGGGTTTGATCTTTAGCATCAGGGAGAGAGACAAAAGGAAACACAAACAGTATGCTACCATGACTTGCAACTTGTTTTCTCAGTCTTCCTGTATCCTGCTTAAAGCACTTTCCCTCTGAAAATCCTAAACAAAGAATATAATTAGGTCCTCCTCTTCCTCCTCCTCCTATACTTCCTCCTCCTTCTTCTCTTTCTCCTTTTCTTTTCTCTTTCTTCTCCTCCTCCTTCTCCATCTCTCTTCTCTTCTCTGCACATAGCCCCTTTCTCTCTTTCTCTCTCCCTCCTCTACCTTCCCCCTTGTCCTCATGGCAACATCCCTGACCTTGGTCCTTGGGGTCAGTGAACTCTGACCACCTAAGAGCAGCTTTCCAATAAATCTTTAACATAATCTAATAAAAAAAAGAATATAATTAGGTCAGATGGTGACTCAGTCACCTAACATCAGTTCTCTCCACCTTAAAATTTCAGCCCACAAGAAGCCCACTGTCCTTCCTGATTTATGAAGGCTCCATCTGCACTGAACTAGTGCCAGCTCGGACATCTGGGACGCTGCTGTAGAAATGAGGAGCCCAGTGAGATAATGAAGGAAGGCTCCACAACTGAGTCTACACACCACCCTCAAGTGGAACTCACAGGTTCCACTTGTGAGTGAACAAGTACTCCACAAGTTGCACTCAGTCAGCTGCAAACAGAGACCCCTGCGGGCTCAGAGCCAGAACCATCAACGCTAGTCATCCCCAGCTAACGCCATCAATTCCTACCCGGTGGTTGGTATAAGAAACCCAAAAAATGTTTCAGCCTTCACAAAGCTGCATATAAATCCTCTCTTAAAAGCCTCAGAAAAGCAATCTCAGAGACAACAGTCCCTTCCCATCCCTCAGTTCTCTGCCTCTATGGGCAGCCCCGTATGGCTGTGCATGTGAGTGGTGATGGCCATATCTGCAGGAAAAGAGAAGACACTTGGTAAGCCAGACCCAAGCAAGATAGCTAAGATCAGACAAAACAGGGACTGAGTGAGAGGTCAGAGCCCAAGCAGACGCTGAAATGGTAGAGTTAACACTGACAGGGAAGACCATGAAAGAGCACAGAAGCAAGGAACCACAAAACCATAAGAACTACTCCTGAGTATGGATGGATGGATGGATGGATGGATGGATGGATGGATGGATAGATGGATGGATGTGTGCATCCATGTATGTATGGATGTGTATTTGTACATATGGGTTATCAAAAATACTGTATAGCAGAACAGACAGAAAGGCACCCCAAATTTTTCTACTTTGGGGCTAGAGAGGTAGCTCAGAGGTTAAGAGCAATTACTACTCTTACAGATGTCCTGGGTTCAGTTCCCAGCACCCACATGATGACTGACAACTATCTGTAACATCAGTTACAAGGGATCCAGTGTCCTCTTCTGGCCTCTGTATACACCAGGCACAAACATGGTATACATATTGGCAAAACACTCACACACTTAAAATAAGAATCAATTTTTTTTAAAAATATGTTTCTATTATAATGTTGTTTCCCATAACATATGTGTTCTCCAGAATCCTTCCTAAGTACTTAAATGGTACTTAAATGTACTGTGGCACTCAGTAGGTTACTTAACATCACCTTGTTATACTTCTGTCGTTTCACGGAATCTAGTTTCCTGTTGATGTCTCTGTTGCTGGTAGCTTGAGGGCTAAGTTGCTCTATAATTTTATTGATTTGCCTCAGGGATGTTGTACATGACCTGAAATATAAGAATAATTGTCTGTTTTTCTCCATGGTAAGTTTTTCTTAGCATAAAGTAGAGAAAATGCTAAAAAAACACATCTACCTTAACTTCTTATGAGCTAACACGTAAACAAAACTGAAGCAGAATGCACTCTTACAGCAACAAATAGATCTGAGGTGCAAAGTCAGTAACAGTGCTCCTCTCTTCTCAGGCAGTTTAAACCAGCCCATGCCTATTTGCAAACTGATTCATTTCTACAACAAGCATTTTTTTAGTGTCTATTTATTCAAGACAGTTGGGTAAGGACATAACTCAGTCCAAGTTTCCTTTTATATATGACGAAATTGATACACATCATGGAAGCCTCCCAAAGTTTGAAAAAGTCCTAAAAATGCTTAATTCTTCTTCTTTTTTTTTTTTTTTGTTTTTTTGGTTTTTTTGGTTTGTTTTGTTTTGTTTTGTTTTGTTTTGGAGAAAGGGTTTCTCTGTGTAGCTCTGGCTGTCCTGGAACTCACTCTGTAGACCAGGCTGGCCTCAACTCAGAAATCCGCCTGCCTCTGCGTGCCTCCCAAGTGCTGGGATTAAAGGCATGTGCCATCACCACCCGGATTAATTCTTCTCTTAAGTGAATCA
>JADRCD010233766.1:0-12882 GCA_019843815.1 Montemys delectorum | reverse complement strand
TACAGAAGTGGATGCTCACAGCCAACCATTGGACTGAGCACAGGGTCCCCAATGGAAGAGCTAGAGAAAGACACAAGGTGCTGAAGGGGTTTGCAGCCCCATAGGAGGAACAACAATATGAACCAACCAGTATCCCCAGAGTTTCCAGGGACTAAACCACCAACCAAAGAGTACACATGGAGAGACTCAAGGCTCGAGCCGCATATGTAGCAGAGGATGACTTTGTGGGACATCTACGAGAGGAGAGGAGAGGCCCTTGGTCTTGTGAAAGCTCAATGTCCCAGTATAGGGGAATGCCAGGACAGGGAAGCGGGAGTGGATGTGTTAGTGAGGAGGGGAAGGGGGCATATTATAGGGGGTTTTCAGAAGGAAAATGAGGAAAGGGGATAAAATTTGAAATATAAATAAAGAAAATATCTAAAAATAAAATAAGAAGAAAAAAGAAAATGTTGTTCATTTACACAATGAAAAAAAAAAAAAGAATAAAAGAAGCTCAAAAATAAAAGAAGTCCTAAATCAAGGCTGTCCATATACCCTGGTTAACATTGCAAAGTGTTTGCATCCAAGTTGAGGAATCTGTGTGTTGGACTTCAGATGCTATCTGATGACTTTCTTAGACTTTGGGTTTGGAGGAAACTCACAGTTTCTTAATTCATTCCAAAACTGTATACCCGATATTCATAAGAGTATCAATGCATGCACAGAGATGGTAATGAATATTGATGGGGCCAACAATAGCCCCAAATAATTTGGCTCTGGGCCTGCAACTTTGCAACTCTCCATACTCACAAGTCCTAATTGGTTTGTAAGATTATAAAGAGATGTAGATTTTCCTTCTAGAAAATTCATTTCACAGGAATATTTTTATAGAAACATGTATTTCCATGTAGTAGAACTATGGAATAATAATAATAATAATAATAATAATAATAATAATAGTAATAATAATATATTGTTGTTGTTGTTTGCTGTTATTTAGGCAAGCTCCCACCCATGGACCATGGTGGAGCCCAATTCATTCTCTCCTTGAGTCTTGATTACTAAGCATTTACCATCTATCCTAGCTTTTAATTAATTATGTTTTAGACTTGTTTATTTTTATTTCTGTGCTGTGTGTTTTGTCTGCACCATGTGCATTTCTGAATCCTGCAAAGACCAGAAGGGAGGATTTGGATCCCCTGGAATTGGAGCTACAAATGTTGTGAGCCATCATGTGGGTGCTGAGAATTCTCTTGACTATTGGGTCATTATTTCTTTATTTACCTTTTTTTTTTATTAACAAATACATACCTTTTGCCAATATTTAATTCAAAATCTTATTTATTATTCAAAATCCATGTTATCATTGCCTTCAGTCCCGGGCTAAGAAGTCCAGGATCCAAGTTTCCATCGTACAGTGTAGCAGCACCAAATGATTACAAGTGCAGGTTGTGAGTTTTTCTGTTTATAGAGTCTGTTTGACCAGTCTGCAAAGTCTTCCCTTAACAATAGATTCCTACATCATCTATGTAAGTAAATGCAAACCCGTGCCTTCACTTTCCGTAAGAGCCCACATAAAGCGTCTTGTATGTTATAGAAATTGTCTTTGGAATCTTTTTAGACTTTTAAATTTCCATTAAAAAAATTAGAGTGATCAGGTTACTACCTCCTCTGCCAATGCCTCCATGATGCCTTTATCTTTACCCCATGTTAAGTGCAGAGCTTCCTAGATTGATGGAAACTCTTCTCTTCTCTCACATTCTCCCTGCAGTAGCTCCCTATTGATCATCCTTTTGCATGTCAGGGATTCTTAGACTTTCTCTAGGACAGCATCTAAGGGCTGACAGCTGACTTCTGGTTTCGCAGTGGATCCTATTCCTGTGGTTCTCAAAGGACTATTTAGAAAGTCTTGGGTTGGAGACAGCAGAGTTTCTAAGGAGTCCTATATATGAATCACTTTGCCAGCCCCTTTCATTTGTGATGATGAACCTCCTCAGGTCCAACCTCCCATGACACTAGATTGCATCACGTAATTTCCATTTTATAATATATCACAATGTAATATATCAGTGACTTCTTTTGACTCCAGTGTTGCATGCCTGTTTTTGAATAGATTTTTCTGAATAATTTTGAAATAGCAAAGTTGTTCTGAATGGGAAAAAGTAAAGATACATTTGAACTTTTTCATTGTTTTGTCATTCTGATGGTTAAGGTCAAGTGGTATCTAACAAAATCTACTGTGATCCCATTGCACAAAAAATAGCTGTTCACATAGCTTTTGAAATGTACAGCCTACTTGACATTTCCGCATGTATTCAAGCATAGTGATGTTTTCCTTCTCAAGAAATGCATTCCTAGATATTCCTGTCTTTGTGCTGCAATGGTACAAAGAGTCCATGCAGCAGAATGGTCAATAAGCACAGGCCTTGGAGTATTAATGGGCTTCTTTGTGAACTCTGATTTATCCATTATGCTCTATGTATACTTGGCTTTTGGTAAATTGCTCAAAGGTTCTGATACCTAATCATTTTGTTACAATAGCCTTGATCGAGGTTTTTGTGGATGCCCATTAATGAAAAGCTATTTCTTCCTGGTCAAGAGAATAACATCTACATCTGGCCTGGGTAGAGAACAACTTTCCAAGCTACCTAAAACATGAAAATTTATCCAGTTGGATCTGTCAATCACCTTGCAAAATCATCACCCCTTAGGAAGTGGATTCACCTAAATGCCTCCTATTCACCTAAGAGGTAGGAGGAGTAATTATTCTCTTCCTGAGGTCATGTGCTTTTCTTCCACAGAACCATTGTTCTGTCCAGTTGCTGCAGAGCTGGCACTGAACACACTGAAGTCTGCCTCCATTCTGAGTGCTCACTTAGACAGGCATAACTCTCACTCTTTCTCCATTTATGTCTTTCTTTGCATTACTGACCAGTGCCCAAGCATACTTTCCCTGGTACTTGGGGGCTTTTTTGGTTTCTGAAACTACTACCTTCTTTTTGCAGTGTGAATGCTTGCTGAAGCTCTGTGCCTAACTCACAAAGGCATGGCTTTTTCTCCTCTTTTCCCATTGCCTTCCTCAAAGCACCTGTAAAGATTTACAGCTTACTTGCTCCCCCAGTTCTTTGCTTTAAAGTCTAAGCAAATAGTCCTCCAGCTTCCTTTGGAGTCCAACCGTAAACTCTTTTATTTGTGAGATTAAGAATTTGAAGAGGGACCCAAATTTTCCTAGAAACACATTATGGCCAACAGGTTTTGAGAACAATTATATTAAAGATGCACCATCACTATCTTGTTATCAAGGTGCTCCTAGTGTTGAGTCCAGGTTTTTTTTTTTTTTTTTATTTCTGTTTCAGGTTTATGACCCTTGGCACTTTTGACAAACGAATTTCTGCTATGACATGAGTCATTGCCTCCTGCTGCTTCATCTCAACACTGAGGTGCATTATGGAAATACAGCGGGAGTCATTTCGTTCTTCCTGTGTGTGGATTTTTTTCCCTCTCTATCCTACTGCATCATCTACTCTATCCTTTCCCCATCTTTATAAAAACCCACTGTTTTCTCCCCAGATTATTTGCTCTAGGAAAGCATAGTGGGTTTCACATGCTGCTTTGTCATGTACATGCTCCTTTTTATCCATTGCTCTTAGAGACATAGATGGTGTATGCCTCCCTGTGTGTGTATGTGTGTGAGTGCATGCACACATGTACATGTATGTGTGTGTGTGTGTCTATGTGTACACATGTTTATAATTGTCTACAGTGTGATTATGTGGCTTTCTCACCATCTCTCGTATACACATTCATCTTACAACTGAAGAATTTCTGAAGTGTTTCACATGTGCCTGCATCATGAAGTAGCTTGCTTCATTCTATTGAGGAAGACTAAGGCTCACAGTGTGAGTTTTTTCCTCCTAGAGGATAGAATATTCTTTTCATTTTGCTACACTTTGTGAATGTTCACTACGATACAGGTTTACATTATGAAGTTTCTTTTTCTGCTTTTCTTTTATTTGGTTATTTTGAGATACTCTCTCATAATGTAGCCATGGTGCTCCCTATTCATATTCTTCAGTCTCCTGGGAATGCATCACTACTTCCAGTAGCAGTGTGATGTTTCTACATGATAAACACATTTTTGTGCCTCTTCAGAGACACATGTTCTACACACAACAGCAATGTGGAGAGAACCAGACCCCTGGTGAGATCTGGAGCTTTCATCTTTCCCCCTTTTTGTTTTACTTTAAGTGATAGACCTTTATGGTGGCTTAGTCACTTGGAAAGAGAAGTGGACCAGGCACTTAGTTTCCAAGATCTAGGAAATTATGTGAAGAGGTGGGACAGTTGGATGGAAACTTCTTAAGCCTATAGTAACTTATACTGTCTGTGTATATCAACACAAAATGAGTTTCCTGGCAAAGCTTCGTAAACACATTTCAACTAGATATAAAGATTTTATAAACCACATTCTTTGTGAGATGTTCCAGGGAAGAATCACAGCCCCCAGGATGTCATTAATTTTATATCTAGCTCATATTTTAAAAGCAGCTAGGAAAGGCACATATCCATAATCCATAGTTACATTAGTAAAGTGTGGGGAATATACAAGTAGACATTAAAATGATCAATGTAGTCCAAGAGGCCAGTAAAGTCATATGGCTAAGAGCTTTTGATGGAACATCCAGGGACCATGTTTCAAATTGACTCTCTACTATTTGCCTAACCTTGACTAAATTCCTAATCTATGCTGGGCTCCATTTTCCTTATCCACAAAAATTAGGATTTACCTTACAGATTTGTTGTGAAGATGAACACACTTCGTGTAGTATCTTCGGCATGGTGCCTTGTACCTTTAGGAAATTCTGTCTTTTCTCCTTTGTTTATACACTTTGTTGCAGTATACCATGCAAAACTTTTTGTTGTTGTTGTTGTTTCAGGTCTCTATGATTAGTGACTCAGTCTTAAAATTCAGTAACTGGGAAGTCAAGCCGTTGCCTAGACTTTACTTTCTAATATCTTTTCTATGAGGAGTGTCTAGGTGGCATGTCTTTGTTTTTTGTTTGTTTGTTTTTGTTTGTTTGTTTTTGTTATGATAACACAATGGAGGATGGGCACTGGAAGGATGATTTTAGAACCCTCCCAACAAGAGCATGTCATTATAGTTAACTACAGTCTTAGAGAATTCACACCAGCAGGCTCTATGAAAAATCTTATCTCAAGTCCTCAGGAATCTCAAGCCTCTTGAGCGGTGGACAGCTCTTCATACCTTAGACTATCTACCAGCTGGGCAACAGTCAGAAAGAGAGAGCCATTAAGATGTTTATGATGAGAGTTTGTTATCTTTCTTGTCAGTCTTATTTTCTTCTGTGGGTGAAATTTCAGGTATATTAGAAGTCCCAGGGAGGGATAGCCTGTTCGTTCTCTATCTCTCAGTATAGCTCTTCATCCGGGTTACTAAGTTGTACTGAGAGTTTGCTATCCGATGATGCCCCCATTTACCTGGCTCTCTGCTTTGGGCTGCGCTATTACTGGCAACCGTGTGGTGATGCTCTACCAACAAAATTCTCATCTTTTTCCCTGATAAGCATAAGGATCAGGGGGCTTATTGCTATTTTATTGCTGCATTAGATGGAATGATTTCTGTGCCTCATGTCCATTTATAATCAAACGTTTATTAAGTGTTTTCAGGAACTCCAAATGATAATGCTGATTTATTGTTCTTTTAGGACAGTTGACAAGTTGCAAAAATGGCAGGGCAAACTTATCTCAAAAGAGATCACTGAACCTGAAGAACTAATGGCACCTTATTTTGATTGGACAATGAATATATGATATTACATATTTAGTCTGTCTTACAGGACAAAATGAGTCCTGTGTGGTTTATGTAAATTAAATACTTAAATCTGATTTTAAATCTGAAATTCTAGATTGAAAGCATTCTTTCTTGGAGAAATGGTTAAATGACAGTTAAATCTGTGTAGGGACATATCTGCCTTTGCTGTGCTTGGAGTGGTTTGTGACAAGCAGCACTTCTCTGTAAACACTCAAAAGCCCAATGTTGACAAAAGCAAAGAACACCTCCTTTACAACTTAAGTGTCCCAGAAAATAACTCACTGCAAATGGCAGCTGCGGAGTAGTAAGCTTTGTTTTGTTTGTTTGTTTGTTTGTTTTTGATTTGTTTTGTTTTGTTTTTTGTTTTTGTTTTTGTTTTCACATTGCCTCCATGAGAAGCCAGGCATAAGTAGAAAGCAGAAGAATGTTTGAATGTTTGATGGTCTCCTCAGGTAGAAGATAGGTAGGGCAGGAAAGCAGTGAAGATTCAGAGGAAGCAACAGCTCCTGGAAAATGTTAAGCCTGAGGATGGTAGCTCCACCCTTCCACCTTGATGTGCAAATGCACGAAAGTTTTATGCCTTGTAGTGAATGATGCTAAGAAAAAAGTTACAGAAAAGCAGAGCAATTTCTAATAGCCTCTCTAGCACCAAGAGGAAAAATAATTGAAGTTCAGCATCCATGAAGGACAAGGGATACTTTTCAATACCACAGGCCCACACTGAAGGTGTGCAGACAGCCAGAGGGAAGTGGACTCCTTCAAAAGGCAGACTGACTTGGAGACACCTCCTTCTTGAATTAGTTAAAGGTAAGTTGCCTGTCTCAAACCACTGGACATATAAAGGAACCAAGACTTAAAAAGAGAAACAACTGAAATATGATCCTATCAGCATGGTCAGAATTAGAGCTAAGCCTAGAACTCTGAAGTTCATCTGCTTTCTCCACCCCACTCCTCACTTCCTGTCTTAAACTATGTTTCTTATGCTGTAGACATTTCAGGTTGTAACTGCTGTTTTTCTGTCTACTGTTGCTGTTTGCTTTGGGTTTCTTTAGGCATTTGACCTTCTATGTGACTCCATATGGATGAGCAAATTAAAGGCATGGATATTGTGCTAGCAAGTGTGGCTTTTGGATGATTTTAAGGAGCTGCCAATATATATTTACTTTTTTTCTTGCACAGGAAGATGGGGAGAAGGGCAGACAATAAGTGATCATATTAAGAAGAGAAATGTTTGGGCTTTTTGGTTTAAAGCTAGCAGGGTTTGCTAGTGAAATCAAATTTGTTTTTGTATTTGAATTCATTTTTGAAAGACGAGAGATCTTCAGGGCCTATGGAAGTACGAGATTAAAAACAATCAAGTTCAGGCAGGTTTAAACAGTTGGCCCATGAGTGGCTTCCTGGGTACATACAGGGAATTTTTTTTTTCTTTAATTCAGACTGCTCACAGCTCTCCATGAACATGCAGGATTAGGAATGAGATGGGTCTGTATGAACCAGAGTTGGTTTGTCTTATCAGTTCACATGAGGAGCCTTTATAAATCTCCTTTCATAGAAGAGAATAGACTGCCATTGAGGCAGTATGATTTCTTTAAATCAACCTTCACTTAGAAGTGCCTTTGAAGTGCTTCTCAAAGCTGGGCCCTAGAACAAGATCTCTAGTCAGTGATGCACTCTGACCTTGAGGGCTTTGGAATCTGAGAGCTGCAGTGAATTGAGGTCTGGTTCTCAGGAGGGCATGTGATGTCACCTCTGAGCTTGTTAGACGTGCATATTAATGAGTCTTATGCAGTTCTAGAGGATCTGAGTCTCTATAGATGGAGCTTTCAAAACTATTTCAATAGATTCTCAAATGATACATGTTGTATGAGGAACTGGTAGCCCTTCTCTAGAATACTCACCCATATGGACCATCTGGAATCACTGGGTGGGGCTGGGGTCACTGAAGTGCACACAGGGACAGACTGTGGTATAGAGAATGAATGAATTGTCAGTTCACAGGACTCTTTATCCCAGCCTGAAAACCACATGTTCTGCCTCTTGATCAAGAGGCAAAGCTTCACAATCACCCAGAAGGAACCATGTTACCATGTTATCTTCTCTGTAGACCACACCTACCTTATCTTCCATTCAGCTAGAGATTTTGATCCGGTGCGAAAGTCTGTGTCCTAATTAGGAAAGTGATATCAGGGACTCAGCTGTGCTAGCAAGCAATTGCTAAGAACATTTCTCCTTGAAAAACAGGGACTACTATCCAGGTGACAGTGACTGGGAGGCCTAATGGCCCAAGGTGATAGGTAAGTGCAGAGCAGTCATTGTTAATATGGGAGTTCATGACCCATTTTATAGAGGTCACTGAAGACCATCTGGTATATCAGATATGTACGGTAAGATTCATAACGGTGGCAAAATTACAGTTTTCATAACACAAACAATTTTATGGTTAGAGGTCACTACATGAGGAACTGTATAAAGGCATCACAGCATTAGGAAGGTTGAGGGCAACTAGAGGGAGGTGGAGAAAGATAATCTGGCTTTCAGGAGGATGATAGAAAGGTAGATGGAAAGTCAAGCTTTGTAAAGGCATCACTTCGTGGATCATAAAATGAAGTTCTCAAGAAAAACAATTCATTATTTCTATATTCTTATCAAACTCAAGAACTTTTCAGCTTAATATTTGTATATAACAAAGGTTTTCCCAAGACAAAAGAAAAATCCTAGTTTTAATCAGATCGTATGTGGCTATCTTAAAGTGTGCCCATGTACTGGGTTCTGGGTAGGTGAGATGCTTTTCTTCTCCTTCCTTCTATTCTCTAAGGTAAACAGATACAAAAGAAACAGTTAAAAGGACGTTTGAGATGATAAATTGTTCTAATGATTCCATTGTAAGTCTTCAATGAACTACTTTATTGTTCAATGAGTGGACACTCCCTCTGCTTCCGCAAAATGCTTGGGAGAAAGTCTATATTTATTGTTCAGCAGGTGTGAGCCTTTTAAGTAACTTCTAAGACTCCAGTTCTTGAAACACTCTGTGTTCATTGAACAAGCCGATCATGAAACTACACTGGCTGGATTTGCTTATAATTTCCGAATCATTTTTGAATGAGGAGAGCAAATCTTGGTTCTTTCTGTTGCTTTTGCCCTGTGATATTACACTTGGTCTAAGATCCCATGCTGTGCAATTGCAGGAGGCAGGCCATAAGAGCATTCTGTGTGTGTGAGCCTGCTTTGGTGAAAATACCCTGGAACCATAAGTTTTTGAGATTTATTTTCTGTATTAAATTTTAAAAAGTAGTTGCAAAGTCATGAGAAAAATTACTTCAGATCTATAAATATTGTGTTTGTTGGATTACATTAGAGAATCTTTGGGCAGCATAGTTTGGGCTTGGAATTTGATACAAATGAACTGATGTTCCTGTGACTGTGGACTGAGCCATTCTGCAGGAGATAGCAATAAGACTGCTTGTAGGGTTCTTGAGATAGTTGGCCTATAATGTAGGTTATGTTCTAGCATAGGACTCGGTACATAGTTAACAATTTGTGTGACCTTTATTTTTATTGTATCAAATAATATTGTTATTTGCCAGGTACTTAATTTGATATATCTAAATTCTTTGAAACTCTAAAGTAGTAATAAAGGAGGAGATATCTATATCTGTGTCTGTTATCTATATCATTTATGTCTGTTTCTGCATCTGCATCTCTGTCAATATCATCTATCTGTATCTATATCTCTGCTCTCTTCCAAGTGGAGATGGGCAATAGGATACTTCCTTTTGTCTGAGGTAACATCTGCCTCTGGAAACAGGCCGATGGCTCTGAATACTGGACTTTGAGTGAGAGGAGAAGCTGAGCAAGGGGAGAATGCTGTCCTTCAGCATCTTTCACAGACTCTGAGATCTTATTTACTACAAAAGTCTTCCCTTGGCTAACAGACAGCAGTCTAAATTTTGTGTAATTTTTTTTACCCCAGTGCAGAAGTTGTAGGCCAGTCACTGTGAGTGAGCAAGTGGCTCTGGGGCTGGGTTGAGCATACCTAACTGAGGGATGGGAAATAAGAGGGGATAGGAGGCTAAAGAATACAGCATGCACATCCTGTATTGGATTTCCCATCCTGTGACTTCCTACTGGCCACATGGCTTTGGTCCTTGGGTCATTATAAACATTTGGATCCTAGAAAGACTAGCAGAATGAATGATAATGCCCCTGATCTATTCAGAGCAATCATCAAGAGAATCAGCTTGATAAGATCAAAGTCTCAAAGCATTCCCTGGGGGTGAGAAAATGCTGATGTAATTTCAGGCCACTATGGTTCAGAGAAGGGTCCATACTAAGGACCCTTTCTTCCTTTTCAAAAAGTTTAGTAAGTTTGAAAAATTGGTAGAAAAGTATAGCCATTCAAATATGTATAAATCTGAGTTCAAGCCCTTGCCCTCCTGATTTGCCCTCTGATCTACAATTGTACACCAGTAGTGTAGGGTGACAGGATCTACTTCATCAAGTGGTGGAGCAGAGGTAAGGTGACCTATCTGCAGCCCTTGCCATTCTTACAGTTATTTAAGAACTCTTAGTGTTAACTACTACTGCAGCTGAGGCTGTGGTTGATTCAGAGTTGTATGTGGAAATTACCTTCACCCTAGTGTGCTAGGAACTATTCCAATTTCATGTTACCCCCTAACTAAGCAGTCCTGTCATGGAAGACCGGTTGACTTTTGGAATTTCTTAATTTTGTTGACCTATTCAGAGCTCTCGTCTACTCAAAATGAGGACGAAGGAAGTCTCTAACCTGAAAGTCTGCTCATTGATTAGATGAGGTGGCATGTGTCATCCTGACTGAGACAGTCAATGCAGTGGGCCCATGACAAAGATTCAGTACTTTTTGGATGAACTAGCCATCAACACTTTCCATTTTCTAAGTGGCTGTCAGGAAGGCTTCCTAGGAACATACACCATTCTGTAGTGTTATAGAGTGCTTATTTATGATTTGTGTTTGTTCTGTAATCACTTGCTCTCTATAGCAAATCTGCCCCCTTTCTCTGCCTAACCAACATTGCTATCTGTGTAAAAATGCTTACCTGGCTCTAGCATGGGTCTCCATAGACTCGAGATTTATTGATGCCAGCTATTGATCGAGACCATCAGTGATCGGTTCTTAAGGTACATGATCTCACTTTAGTTGTTATTGCAAAATCTCAGTAGAACTGTGCTGATTCCAAGACCTCAGCAGACCTAGTCTGCAAACTCAGAACACAGATGGAATCCAGCAAAAGTAAAGGAAAGTGGGAAATAAAAAAATAAGAGTTACCAGTTAGTTATTTTAGAATAACTTCCTGTAGTCTGGGAAAATTCCAGGGGAACATTCTAGGAAGTAGATGTGTAGTTGAAAGACTCTCAGACCGATAAGGCATGTCTCCTGTATCAGAGAAATGTTTTCTGAAGAGGATTCTATCTTCTGTGGGAAAATGAAAAAAATCTAAACTAATTTCAGTGTCAAATCTTTCAGAAATGAAAATACATGTCTTTTGACTTCGATCTACACAAATGAATAAAGTGTTCATTGCAATAGAAGCTGCATGAGTGCAGAATTCTGGCTTTCTTTTCTCCACTTCAATTCCCCAAGCGCTGAAGATAACATCTAGCATATCGAGAGTAGGCATCCAATATATGCTATTGAGAAAATCTTGAATAAAAGTAGCTCAGAATAGGATTGAACTCCACTTTGAAAAGGTACCAGAAGGATATCTAGGCTTCCATGAGTCCTGGGCCTCTATACCTCTGTTTTCTTCACCTATGTAGATGACATTTTGCTCAATAATTCGGCAGACATGTACACTATTCCTCATAAACCAAGTTGGTAGAAACTCTCCAGCCCTCCCCCCCCCCACATTTTTATTGCATCATGAAGTATATAATTTCTTACTACTATATCAACTCCAGGACCAAATCAGGAGGGCTATGAAAAATGGCTTGGTATCTTATCTAAATTTTTCATTTAAAAGTCAACTCCAATAACACTCAGTCATTTACAAGGTAAACTCCCTGGGAATGCTGGTGACTGTATTTGCATATTTTATCCATCATGAAGGTTGTTAAAGGGCTGGGAGTTTATAGTTTTGCAGTTCCTTTCCATAGGCACTTGAATGAAGGCTCAGGTGAGATAGCCTGTGTTTCAATAGCACAGTGTGTGGTACAGATATCACACAAGAAAGTGTGTGTGTGTGTGTGTGTGTGTGTGTGTGTGTGTGTGTGTGATGGCTTGATGGCTTGCCGATGGGCAACTCGGTCATTTTCGCTGCTAACTGATTGATAGGCTGTGGTCCTTTGATGGATTAGTGCTTTCCTTCTTTGCCATTGATTCTGCCCAGTCAGTACAGTTCCATCATGCATGGTATAAAATACCTGCTTTATTTCAAAGTCCATAAAGCAAAGGATACTTTGTATTTTAATCTCAGATTTGTTTGTTCGGAGGCAATGTAAACTGAATTAAACTTGAGAAAAGAACAAACAACTCTGATAGATGTTTGAGATGAGAAAAACTGTGGTAAATGATACCTCCTTCCCCTTGGTTTAACTATGACTTCTACAGTTAGTAAAATGCCACTTCAAAACTGACAATTTAAAGCATAAATGCTATTACTGGAAGGTAGACAGGAATGGTCCAGAATTAAAGAGAGAATTTCTGTCTAATAGGACCAGGCAACGTACTGCAAAATGTTTGAAAATAATTAACAGGTAAAACATGGGAGTAAATTGAAGGGAAATTATTCCCTCTCGTAGCTCTTTGGGAAGGAAACATTAATCCAGAGTAGTGCTAGTATAAGTCTGTCAAGGCATCAGAGAAATGACAGTTTGAATTTCTTATTAAGAGCTGAAGTAGAGGCAAGGATCACGCAATGAGGCAATGACTTAGGCAGCAGGGAGGCAGCTGCATCAACCTTCATTTCTTTGGGGGAGACTTTTTAAAATGTGATCTCTCTCCCCTGGCCTTGAAAATTGAGGCAAGCCCTGATTTTTTTCCAAGAGCCACCAAGATGAAGAAGGAGGGACACATGTGAAAAGAGAGTCAACCAATC
>JADRCD010233765.1:1856-16230 GCA_019843815.1 Montemys delectorum | reverse complement strand
CCTGAGAAAATATAAAACATAAATTCCAGACAGAAAGACGTGAGTGACCAAGTAAAACAAAATGAACGGGGGAAGGGGCCTAAGAAGATAATGCTATCATTAAAATACACGTGTATATACATATAGTATTCCAGTTCACTGGCACTGCCCGCCTAGCAATGAAAACAGACATCCCTTTGCTTGGCACAGTAGCGTGTCCTATAACCCAAGCACTTGGGAAGACTTAAGAAGAATCAAGGGATGGCGGTCATGCTGGGTTTCACAGCAAATACAAGGCCCCTAGGGCTACATGATGCCACTCTGCCTCGAAAGACCAAACACCACCACCAAAAAGACACGGGCTCTTCCCTAACAGTGATGGATAACACAGAGAGGTATTTACTGCATCCCCACAGCAGTCTCATACTCACACATATGGGTTGTAATTCCTTAAATAACACCAGGATTGTGTTATTCTCCCTACTTTACAGATGAAGAATCTGCGAAAATAGCATTCCATCCAATATTGTTCAGCTAAGAGTTGAGGGAACCAGAGTTGAAGTCCAGAGGATCTGGCTTTAGATATACTCAGTCAACTACGGTAGTGACCACTTTGTTATAAAAGTAACTACACTAGGCTTAGGGGGCATCTTGGTTGGTAGGATGCCTACCATGTACCAAGGTTTGGGGTTCTATTGCCAGCACCGCCTAAAGCGGGAATGATGACACATACCTATAATCCTGGACTGGGGAAGTGGAGGCAAAAGGATCAGAAGTTCAAGGTCATCCTCCATTACATAGGGAGTTCAAGGCTAACCCAGGATAATTGAAGCTCTGTTTCAAAAAGATAAATGTTAAGTTAAAAAGAAAGGAGCAATACGTAAACACTGTACCCTACACTGCTTCTCTTTTCCTCATGAGCCTACAGTTCTGATGCTGCTACTTAACTTTGTACAAGCACATACTAAATAGCTAAATAACAAATAGTGTGTACAAACTTCCTTACTATCAGAAAGAGAATTACAAATGAACAAGAATGCTTACAATAAAGATCTGTGGAGTTAGAGTTCAATACAATAGGAATAAGCTCAATGTTTCGCTTAGTATACGCACACATATATGTATAGTCAAATAGAATATATGTGTTCAAACAGAGAGACTATGTGAAAATAATTAGATATATTACAATGATAACCGCATATAGTTATAACTCCTCCTGACCAAGCTCAGAGACATATAAAACCTCTTAAAGTAATGTGCACACAGCCCACCTGGCTCTTCGTTCCCAGATACTTAGTTATTGAATACCTTGAGAAGGTTATCGATCTAGGACTGGGGCAAGAAAGGGATAAGATACAGGTGAACGATTGTATAGTACCAGGAAATAAAGAAGTACTTAGGAAAGAAGGATGAGGGCATATCAAAAACATAGAAATCAATCTGAAAGAACTGCTAATGATCCAGACTCTTAACACTTTAAGCAACCAAAGAAACAATGACCAGGAAACTATTAGCCAAAGTTTCCTAATAATACAATCATACGTAAGACCGTACTAATATGAAGAAATAAACACAGAAGCAAATAAAGATTCATCTTTCCTATATGGAATCCTAAGTTTTATAGCACACGCTAGAGCTTGTACAGTTATATTATATATGCAGTAATAGATGCGCATAGATGTGTGCTTCACCTTAGGAGTTATTTTTCCTTTACTTTGTTCAGGAATGGGTTAAATTTAGTGACTTACTTTCAAAGAACACAACAGGGAACCGAGAAGGTGATGGCTTTACTGTTGTGAAAACTGCCTGACAAAGGCGACCTCAGCTGAATGATAAGGTTACTGCCAGTGACAGTAGATGACTGTCATCTGATATGGCAAGAAGCATGTTTCAACTCTGTGTGGGTTTTCCCCAAAAGCCCGCAACTGTGGTCTGTTCATAAGAAAACGGCAGATAAACCCAGATTGTGGGACATTTTACAGGATATTTACTCAGCCCTGATCAAGATTGACACAAGGTCAGAGTGAACAGATATTTTATGAAAGTGTCACCGGTTGAAGAAAATTGGGAAGACCTGATAACCAAATACAATTTGATCCAATGTTCCCGAAGCAGAAAAACAGTAGAGGAAAAATATAATCTGTACTTTAGTTGGTAGTACCATACCTTTGTTAATTTCTCCGTCTTTAGAGTACAGTGATACAAGATGTTGGCGTTGGGGACCTGGCATGCAGCAGCTTCCTGCATTATCTTTGCAACTTTTCTGGAAAGATAAACTTAACTTGTCCCAAAATTTAAAGTTTGTGCAAGAAGTCATTATATTCAAGAATAGACCATCTGCAAGATACATACAAGAGCAACTATCAATATGCCATTGAAAACTAGATGTATGGCATAAAACATTGTACGTTTTCTGAAATGATTATTATTGTTTAATTTTATTTTATTTCTGTCTGGTTTTTTGGGAGGCTCAGTGCGTATGTTTGCGCGAGTGCACGCATGCGTGTGTGTGTGTTTGTGTTTGTGTGTGTGTGTGTGTGTGTGTGCACGCGCGCACACCTATACCCTACATGTGGAGGTTAGAGGACCAATATTGGGAGTCAGTTTCCTTCTGTCACTTTGTTGAGGAAAGGTATCTCTTGTTTCTGTCACACTGGATGGTCCTTGTTAGCTGATCAACAAGATTGCAGGAGAGTCTCCGTTCTCTGACTCCCACCTCATTGTGGGGTGTGCTAGGATTAAAGACACATACACTTGACTTTTCACATGGGTTCCAGGGAACGAACTGAGGCTGTCAGGTTTGCACTTTTATGGACTGAGCTACCTCATCAGCCTCCGTGGTTAATTCTTCTTAAGGCACTGAACTCAAGAGATCGACGGTCGTCGACCTTTACGGGATGTGTGTCACATGCCAGGAACTGCTCATGAGACTGTGGATGCACTACAAAACAAGCTACGGTTCCTGTCTCCAAAAAAACCTTCCAATATGGTTGGAAAAAGACACAGTAACACCAAATAAAACACGGAGTGATAGGTGCTGTGTAGGAAGTCATTTCACGATCACAGGTATGCACTTAAGAGACAAATCCGTTGGAGACAGAGATAGCCCCTGAAAGGAGGAGATAGCCCGGGGAAAGGAAGAGTCCCTCGATGTGTCTTATGGCATCCAAGGACTGCAGAGAAAACGTGAGACTCACCAGACATCTTCTAGCAGTGTCCAGTACATTTGAGAAACACGGGTCTAATCACATCCACTCTCCGAGCAGCCTTCAGACCCTTCTGTTACTCTCAGGATCAAGACTAATTGGTTACATGTGTGATAGTTACTTTTCTGTGTCACTTTTGGAGGCTACAGCACCAAGTTACATGGTCAAACACTAGTCTGGATCATGCTCCCTTCCTTCCTTCCGTTCCTGCTTCACACCTACAGAGCTCTCAGCTTGTCTTGCTTCCTCAGGGAACCTTCTCAGGCTTCAACTCACTCCACAGAACCTTCCAAGGGACCTCCCAGTTCTCCTGCATAAGCCGGGCAAGTTGCAAATTTCGTGTTTCAGCATGGAAGTCCCATGAAGGCAGGAACTACTACATCTTGTTTGGCTTTTTTTTTTTTTTTTAATTCTGTTCCTTGGCATAGTGCTTGGAGCATGAAAGTCTCCCAGTATTTGTTTAAGGAATGTCAGCCAGAGGAGATAAGACCAGAAAACAGCCACAGCTTCAGAAGTTCTTGCCAGGTAGAATTCGGTGACCCAGTCCTTTTGATGACTCATCAAGCTGAAACTTGGAGGTTAAAAAAGGGGAACCTGAGGGGGCAGTCAAAGCAAGTGGAGAGAGGGGATGTACTTACTGGAGACAGAAATGTCCCTGCAGATGGGCTGGAGGCGGTCACCGTGGCTACATCCTCATGTTGACACTGACTTCAAAAATACCACCTGTCTCTCACCCCAAACTTTTGTAATGTAATAACATTTCCCACATATTACCAGCTGCCAAGTGCTGGAACTCTGTGAAGCACCTTCCAGGGGTCCTAAACACCAATGCTAGGCTAATTCAACAGGAGAAATGAAATATAGACATATTCTTACCACGTGTATTTATTTTTCTGAGTTAATTTTCTACTTATTCTTTGAGAATCTCATATACTACACGCATGCAGTACACTTCGGCCATATTCACCCCTACTCCCCACTCCACCTTGTCCAGATCTGTTCTCCGTATCCCCCTCCCAACTTCACATCCGCTTTCTTTATAACCCGTCGAGTCCAGTTAGTGCTACCTATATAAGCCTATGTATGGATGCATGGCATCAGCATAGGCAACCTACCAGGGACCACTCCCCTGAGGAAAATTGCTTCTCCCTACTCCAGCAGCCATCATCTGCCAACAGTCTCTCAGTTGGGGTGGAGGGCTCACCGGCCCCTCCCATCCGTGCTGGGAGGTTGACCGGCTCAGTCTTCTATAGATTTTGTGCAGCTGACTACAGCTGCTCCGAGCTCGTGAGTCATGTCCAGAAGTTAATAACAGCCCTGCCATGCCGAGAAGATGCTGTTGCGCTCCACTCCTCCCTGGCCTCTGGCTGTTATAATCATTCTACTCTCTTTTCCAGGATGTTCCCTAAGCTTCAGCACATGAGGGGCCCTGGTCTAAAGGTCCTATATGTGATGGACACGTATCCTCTACGAGTTGACAGGCTGTGAGTCTCAGCATTAACCATCATCTACTGAACAGTGTGTTTCTCTATTTAGGTCCAAGACTTATACTGACCTGTAGTGTAGAGATACATATTTAGAAGCCAGTTTGAAACAATGTCCGATTAGTAAAATCATAGTACTAGGCTCTTTCCTGTAGCCTATAAGCTCCCCAAACATGAATGTTGGCCATATTTATAATATCACATGTGTTTTCTTTAGGAGAGTCACCTTAAGTCCAATCAGAAGCAGCCGGTTACCCCATTAGCATGCTATGATTGCAACCATGGGCTTATCTGGTCAGGCTGGTCATTGTTGTCACTTCAGAAGACTAACTGAATATCTCTGTGTGGTGTACTCAAGGGAGAATGAATAAAAGAAAGAGAGGCCATTAAGCACTTAAGAAATGTTAACGATCATATGACAATGAAAACGTGCATTTCTAGATTCGCTCACCAGTGTGAGGGAGGAGGAAGGAGCTGGACCACTTGCCACATCGCATCGTCTGGAAGGCTTGAGCCACAGACGTGGAGTATCAAGAGCAGGAGGAAAGGAAAACTGTGCGCATGCTTGAGAAAGTGGTCAGGACCATTGAGAGATGCGACAAAAAAAACAGGAGACGCAATTTGTTAAAGAAAGGAAAAAATAAATGTTCAAAGGGAAAATGTGGGCATAGAGACACTATTGTCCGAATGTCAATTAAAATGAGCCAGCAGATGACTGGAGACCGTGGGTTACACTTTAGGGAGGAAAATGGGCTGAGAGGAGAGGATTGGAGGTCATCAGCCTAGGGGGATACCTGGAGCCATGAGTACATCCTGTGTGCTCCCACGTTACCATATCCTTAGCTCTCATCCTGCTTTCAGGATGCTTTTTAAAAATATACTAAATCGTTTTCAAGAATCGACCTGACTGGTTGATAGTACCATGACGAATCCCTTTTACTGGCAGTATGATAGTTAAAAATGAAACAGAAATTGCTAGCACTAGATATTTTAATCTGGGCTCTCACTCCATTTTGTTAAATATTGATCCCACTCACACCAACGAACAAGACTGACCACAGAATTGTGGAGTCGCCTTTAATGCCTTTAGATGCCATCCCCGGTGGACCACTGTCCCTGAATGAATTTTCAAAACCTCAAGGACGTTTGTAGAGACAAAGACAACCAAAGACTGTGCAGCTGGAGATGTCATCTGTGCATCTAATTTTGACCAAAGTAACTCCCTCGAGTCTCTCCCTGGAGAGAGAGAACGAGAAAAGGGAAGACAAGGAAGTTAGCCGTGGCTAAAGAGACAAGCTAGACACAGTGCGCCATCACAGCTGGGGCCAGGGAGGTCCAGCGTGTACAGCTGTCCCTAACTAGACCTAAAAACAAGCTGGGCCAGAGGCAGAGGGAAACGGAAAGATAAGGAAGTACAGAGAGGCACCGGTGGATTCTGCCCGGAAAGTGACAGCAAGCTGAAAACCAAGTGTGGAATTGGGGAGGGTTCTCCCTGAGCAAATCATGACTTAGCAAGCACCACCGCACGTCTCAGAAGAGACATCTCCTGAAAAGGAACCGTTTAGAAGGGGGTCAGGGGTCGTTATCAGGTGAGGGGTGGGGGATCCCGCGTGACTCCCTCTCATGACCTGGCCTGACTTCCTTCAGGCACAGAACTGTGATTACCACCAGAGCCCCTCCCAGAAGGTAGTGAAACTTGCTTCCCTCGGCCTCCATGCTGTCTGGCATGTTCCCCACGCACAAGTCCTTCCTCCCTGCCACCCGCCAGTGGATCGCACAGCTTTCCCTCCCTCTGCTGCTTTTGTCTACCGGAGCATCTCCGGCTTCCCAGAGCTCCTCTCAAGCACTCTCTCCGGGCCACCTCTCATGTGCTTTGGCTTCTTCATACGTGTGTTCGGGGCTGTGAAAGATTTACTGTCTCATCAACCTCTGCCCTGAGCTCAGACATACGCATCTATTACATCAACTCCTGGGTGATTTACTAACCTAACTTATGTAAGATTGAACTGTCATTGTCTCCTGCAGACTCACACCTCTAACATTGACTATCAAGGAGTTCACCTCTATTCAGCCCCGTATTGGTTAGCCGTCAGGTACTCTCTCCAAGCTCCCTGGATTCTCCCACCACCAAGTCACACCCTACTGTTAATCCTTATGTAGATATTTTTGTCTCCCACTAGGCCTTAAACTCCATAATAGAAAGCATGATCTGTTTTGTCGGGGAACGTATTTCTAATATCCAGTCTGGTGTTGTTATATGTTGAATAAATGATTAATAGTAGTGAGTTGTAGTTCTGTACTCATCAGCAAAACTCATCGACCCCTGTCTCTGTCAAGAACATCTCCTTAGAGAACGAGAAAGGCTTCCAAACCCTGACAGCTGTGGTCTGTCAGCAACGTTGCTTTCCTGAGAGTGGCACTCCCAATATGAAGCATAAGGAATTAATGAATGCTGGCCAGAGAGGTGGCTCAGTGGTTAAGGGCACTTGCTGCTCTTGCAGATTCTCTGGGTTTGGTTCCCAGCACCCACACTGTGGCTTACGGCTGTCTGTAACTCTGCTTCCAGGGAATTTGAGGCCCCCTTCTGGCCTCTGGGGAACACCAAACACTGGTGCACATCATGCATGCAAGCAAATACTCATACACATAAAAAAATAAAAACAAATTTTTAGAAAAAAAAAAGAATTAATGAATCCCTCTTTTGGTATCTAAATACATGGGAAACAGAATATAAAATTTTAAAGTTAAGTATCCAT
This sequence comes from Montemys delectorum, assembly GCA_019843815.1. Classification (NCBI taxonomy): domain Eukaryota; kingdom Metazoa; phylum Chordata; class Mammalia; order Rodentia; family Muridae; genus Montemys; species Montemys delectorum. The sequence goes on along the minus strand of JADRCD010233765.1, from coordinate 8,805 downwards.
GAAATGGACCATATCAGACTACTCCCTGAATCAGTATTTTCAAAACTTGATCATATATGGGAATCATCTGGACTGCCTTGGAAGCACAGATGTCTAGCCTGACCCCAGGGTTTTCTGACTCAGTCTGTCTGGGACAAGACTGCAGAATTTGCATTTCTAGCTAACTTCCAGGTGCTGCTGCTAACAACGATGATCAAGGCATCACAATCCTGAGAACCGCTGTACTGAACATCTGACTCATTACTCAAGCAAACAGAATGTACGCTCGGGGTACGCTCTCTGAAGCTGGCAGACGAAGGTCTCGGTACCAAGCAGGAAGTTCACAGGAATTTGCACAGGGATCAAAGAACCTTGGTGAAACAAGACAGAACGCTGTTAGCAAGGCCCTTGTGTGGAGGCTGAAGACTACCAGAGCAATTGGATTGGTAGGAGCATCCAATTAATGCAGCTCTGCATGAAAAGGACACCATGAGTCCCAGTGTACAAGTACAGCATCTTCGTTCTTCCATCAATAGCTCTTCACTTTACCATTGGGTACCAAGATCCTGCTTCCAACTCTTACCCAAACTTAGATCTGCTCAATAAGCACATGCTACACTCAGTCCGCAATGATTGGTGCAAAACTGACACGTGACGTAAACTAACTCAGTGAGAATCCTTCCCAGATGTTAATGAGCTAGCTGTGACTAGAACACCCCTTCTGCTAGGGTCCACAATGATTGGTGCAGAACTGACATGTGATGCACACCTAACTCAGCGAGAATCAGTCCTAGGTGCTGTTGAGCCCATAAGAGACTAGAACTGGCCCTTTCCTCTGGAATTGCCAAAGCAAAGTGATTAAAAGCTGGGGGTTTTAGCTGCCACTGTCATTACGAGGCGCGCGCGTACCGTGTTTGTGTGTGTGTGTGTGTGTGCGTGTGTGTGTGTGTGTGTGTGTGTGTGTGTTAGAGAATAGCACCAATACTGGAGAAACTACCATCACCTGTACTCAACAGGGTCTCTGAAGTTAGATTCTGAAACTTCAGATGGGTTTGTGTCTCGCCAATGAAAATATTGACTGAAATAAGAGTGATGAATTCTGCTAACCAAAGCATGCATGGCTCTAGTCTAAGATGACTAAGTAACTAAGTCTTATAAAAATTTCTCTCCAGATAGGCAAACCTTCTAGGTGCACTGCAATTGCAGCAATTAAAGTTTTGCTCATGTCATTTGTTTACGCTTTATAATACCTTGTACCGGACCTCTTGCCTGCTGCTTGCCTTCTTTCCATCCTGTGCTGACTTCCCTGAATCAGGAACTGTCCTCTTTGCAACAGTTTCCCTCCAGGCGCGTGCAGTAGCTAGCTACTCATAAGTTACTCTATGGAAACACCATTTTAAAAAATGTATCAAAATTTAGCCTCATTAGTGTGTACCTCAAAACAAGGGAGTTTTAAAAGAAAGACCCAGAGGGCAAAGCACACAGGAACTACCACTGAACCGGGAGTTGCCTTCAGAGTCAAGTAAACTGCGCAGCTCTAGAATGAGCACTTCTGACCAGATCCTAATTTCCACAAGAAGTTTTGCCATTTCTCTTTTTCTCTGAGAAATCATTACGAAGTGGGGGGGGGGGCACCAAAGAATGACGGCTGAGGCGATGACTCCCACATCAGTCAGTTTCCTCTTCCCCAAATTAATTTCCAGAAACTCTGCCACATCATGCAACGAGAACCCCCTGGTTCTAACTCAAAGGACAGTCCAGAAGACTGGACTTGGGCAAAGACATGAGCAGCCTCTCGTTGACAGCTTTCAGTGACAAAGAGCTTCCTGCTAGAGGCCTCCCAAATGTTTAATTCGTGGAAAAGAATTTGGGAAACCAAACCCAGAAAGGATTTCTAAGTTGTACCTAACACAGTTTATCACTCCAATCTTTATCCTACTGCTTCCTTGAGAGTCTATCAGATTCACAAGAGGCTGCTGCAGCCACTGGATTGTCCATCTAACAACTGGACTTGAGACGGCCCACCTCTTTGACATCAAGGGACCTGCCCAGGAAGAGAAATAGCAGAAGCACAGACCGTGCGCGCTGCCTTTTCCAGTCCTTGTGGATGTCAGAAGATGAGCACCGTGCCTCTGAGTCTGCCTTGGAGACTCTCTTTACCACGGTTCATACGCTAGCTCACAGGATAGGCGGTGAAGTTCACTAAACAAAACATCACCTCAAACATCCGAGCAGCTGGTGGAAACTATGAGAGTTTCCAAGGGGCTGACTTATCTAGCTGAGTCAAGTAAGTGTGAGGGCTTCCAACAGGCACGAGATCAGAAACGAAATTGGGTGTTTATTGAGCGCTGTCTCTCTTGATTCCTTTTCTCCTTGCTGGACATGAATCTCCTCTACAGCTTTATCTTGACAAGGGATGAAGCCACCAATGATAGAAATTTGACTTTCTGGGGAACTCCAGAATAAACTACGTTTATTTTCCTAAATAGAAAAGTCATATATGTGTTTCACAAGACATTTAGAAAAGTGACAAATCATAAAATAAAGTGCTTATAACCCCAGCACATTGTCTCTATGTTGTTCTTCATACACTCACACACACACACGCACATGCACAGGTATGCACACACAAACACACATGCATACACACATTCACATATACACATGCACACACACTAACACACACAGAGACACACACACATAGACTCACAAATACATGTACCTACATGCACACTCAGTCACACACATAGTAATACACACAGAGAGAGAAACACACACGCTTGCACATTTGAAGCCTATCAGATCTAGATCTAGAGTAGTAGATGGATAGGCAAAGATATCTCTATTAAAAATGGTTATTTTGTCCCATTTTCTACCTATCACATTCGTAGAGCCATTTTCCCATATCAATATATTCAACATCATTGTGTCTATGGACGCCATAAAATATTTAGCCACTCCCAGTTGTAGTAGCTATGGGTATTTCTAAGTTTCTGCTATTATTAAAAATATGAGTGAAGATTCTTCTTGATAAATCTTGATACATGATGGGAATGTTTCCACACTTCTGGCTCGTTAGGCAGTAACTGAAGGAACACAGGCCTTCCTGGTTTTGTGGCAGTTGCTTTCCACCGGCACAACTCTTTCTTCAATTCATAGTACAGAAACATTAAAATGACTACTTAAAGTGTATGACAAGAAACGACGTCTAGTAAAATAACTGAGTAGAAAAGATTAAGAGTCTTTTTGAAGAAGGAAAAAAAAAACCACGAAGTTACATAACAAGGTATTTAGCTCGATGAACTTGGATACTCAGGACTAACTTCCAGGAAATTTGTAAATTTGAGTCATGTGTAGCAGGTTCCATAATTATAGAGGACTCATGAAAGCGTTTCTACTCTTTCCTCTTTTTAATTTTAAGAATGAAACGGTCCAAGAAGACTCTTAAAAGATACTATTATCTCTCAATGTGATTTACTGCCCCATCAGAAAACAATGACTTCTGAACTGGCGTGAAATCTAGCTACTCACTGATGAATCATGCCCCCAAATCATTCTGGGATATGGCTAACCGGGAAGCTTGCCATCCACCAAACTCGAAAAATGGTGGTGACATTTAGGAAAAAATCTTTATCCTGAAGACCTGCAGTGGTTTTAGAGAGTGTCCCTCAGTAGTCACTGCACTCTGTGACCTCTGGAGAAAGTGTAGGCAGCTCTGTGCAAGCACTCCGTCCTGCTAGCTTCCCTTACAAGGCTCATTTTCTCCATCGCCACTGAATTGAAAACAGTCGGGCGAGCTCCGCTAATCGGCAGCTGCTTGCAATTAGACTTAGCATTTAAAACCGGTCTACAAACTACCTTCCCAAGTGCCTAGCCCTTCTGCATGAGCAATCCACCGTGACAACTTGCCAGAACGCTTAACTTATCTCCATCTCTCGTGGTTTCTATATCTTCCTCCTTTTCTCCAGTCTTCCCACACACTCTCTGACTCGTCCAGTTCCTCTTGTTGACTTAGAGGAAAAAAAAAAAAAAAAAAAAAAAAAAAAAAAAAGGAGGGGGGATTAGTTGAAACCAGGTTGAGCTGCTTTGGACTAAGATGGAAAATTTTATCCAGGCGATTATTAGAGGCAGAGCTATCTTGATGGTTCCCGAAGAGAAACAGGGAGGGGCCCTTTCCCTTTCGGCTCCTTCCCTTCTTCAGTTTCTAAACAGCAACGGGGAAGGTCCTCAGTGATCGTCTCTTTTAGGGTGATAAAGCAAAGCAGGAGGTACTGATTTCTTTTTGTCAGCAATTTCCAGTTTCCCTAACATAAGACAGTCACTTTCTCTAGCAGAATCGAGGGCAGGGTGTTCCCTTCACCAGGGAAGACACTGAAGGTCAAGAATCTAGTCCAAAGGTCGCACAGCCGGTGGGTGAGCATGAACTGAAGCCACCTCCCCTGCCTCTCCGTCCTGATCACTTCCTGGATGCCAGCTGTCTTCTCCAATCTTCTACAGACAGCTCCACATGACGAGGTATTCATCCCCAACCTCTCCTCGCTGTGGAAAAAAAAAAAAAAAAGGCATGTGGACCCTCAGCCCTTCTCATCATGTGGCTTAAGGAAAAACTGATCCATAAAACGAGACAAAACAAAATGGCAGCTTCTCCTTCGCCGCGGTTGTCTTTTCACGATCCCACCTATGTCACCTACGAGAGATGCTCTGTGCCCATAGCCATGTCGGCTATCCTATTCTTCTCTAGTGGGCCTGCGGTAGTGCTCGCTCACTTGAAGCAAAAAGGGAAACTGGGAGAGAGGTAGAAAGGTGAGTTGGAAGGAAGGGAGCACTTTTGCCTTTCTCAGAATTGAAGCAGAATGAGCTGAGACAGGAACATCAGCCTCCTGCCTAAGCTCTCCTCCCCAGGCCACACACACACACACACACACACACACACACACGCACGCACGCACGCACGCACGCAGCCGGTCTGTTCCCCAGCCTGCTACTTCCTGACACCAATTCCTGTTTCTTCCTAACTCCAATGGCTTTCTTCATAGAATTAGAAGTACATATAATTATTTTATAAGAAAACAGAAGGAAAAAGACGAGCAGGGAGACGAGAGCAGGATGCGAACATGAGCAAAGGGCAATCCCATATGCATGGCTGTGTCACAGTGAAACGCATTATTTTGAAGGCTAAGTTTAAAAATATTTAAAAAATGACATTTTGGCTGAGGATCCTCTTACATCTTTAAGGTGGAATGCCCTTCACCCCCTCATTTTTCTACATCTAACTGATGGTTGAACAATCACCTCTTTTCTACATGTTTGGTTTTTTTTTTTTTTTTTGGGGGGTTTTTTGTTGTTGTTGTTGTTGTTTTCTTAACAGGGTCCCGCTATGTAGCTCTGGCTGGTCTCGAACTCACAGAAATGTGCCTACTTCTGTCTCCCAAGTGCTGGAATTAAAGGCGTGTGTTGCTATGCCTGGCTAACATCCATTTCTTATAGTGGGTTTCTTAGCTATCCGGTTCATCTTCCCCCTTCTACATTCCTACATTTTCTCCACAGCCTCCCTACAGATTTTGTTATTTCTCTCCTCTTAATATAGTACGGATACTACACTCTTCCTGGTGCTGAAGGTGGTCTTTCAGATGTGCAATAGCCCTGGTACATCTCGAAACATTGTCCTCTGCTACCTCTGGTTCTTACACTCTTTCAACCCCTCGTCCACTGTAATTGCTGAACTTTGGAGGAAGGAGGCCCATTGAGGGCCGACACTTCACACTATCGTGTTACACACGAATTCACAATGGCTGTGACCATGTGCACAAAACTGGAGAGAGATGAGGCCAGCTAAAATCCCAACATGGATGGGAAGGGGCCTCTCAAACCCACGCCCTAGCTGAGGAACTATTGGTGGCTGCTGGAAGAGGGAGCATGTCAGTTTTCATCAGCTATGTGGGCTCCAGTAGACTGCCCCTGCTGCCGTTGAGGTTCCTGGACCCATGCACATATTGGCAGCAGTAAATAGACATGGTGCCTTGGTTTTGTTTGTTTGTTTGTTTGTTTGTTTGTTTTTAAGTATTCATGATGCTAGAAGGAAACGGTAGTGAGTAGAAATGAGAGGCGTTAGGGAGAAGGCAATGGGATGGATTTGTTCAAGACACACAATGCATAAGAAATGTGTATGTAATTCTTTTTTTTTGCAATAGCGGTACTTTACTTTTTATTTCTTATCTGGGTTTCTCTTGCTGTCCTCGATCTTACTCTGTAGACCAGGCTGGCCTCGAACTCAGAAATCCACCTGCCTCTGCCTCCCAAGTGCTGAGATTAAAGGAGTGCGCCACCACCGCCCGCCATAATTCTTAAACAGTAAAACAGAAAAAATTCTAATCTTTCAAGGAAGAACACATATCTGATTCATTTTCACATCTTTCTTGGTTTCCAATGTATAGTTTCATATTGTTTCCTTAGAGAAAGTAGATTTTCAAGAATGAATATGGCTGTTTTATTTATAATTCAGTGGAGAAATATTTTAAACGTGTAACTAAGAAAGAGAAAACATGTAAGAGACGGAGAACTATACAGGCAAAATGCCTGTGGCAGAAAAGTATAGACCACATACGTTCAGAGTATATTACCATTGACAGACAGGCTAGAAGTGACCTGGGCTTTATATTACTAGGAAAGAAGAGCCATACCACCATGATAGACTTAAAGAATCACTGGTTTTCTGTTTTGTAAATGTCTATCACTGGGCTGGAGATATAGCTCTGTGGTAAAGAGCCAGGTACCGCTCTTGCAAAAAAAAAAAAAAAATCAACTTAGGTTTCCCACACCCACATTGGATGTCTCACCTATAATTCCAATTCCTTTGGCTTTTGTGGGCACCTGCGCTCGTGTGTGTGTGTGTGTGTGTGTGTGTGTGTGTGTGCATGTGTGTGTGCCTGTGTGTGTGCATGTGTGCCTGTGTATGTGCCTATGTGTGTGT
>JADRCD010233764.1:11926-27879 GCA_019843815.1 Montemys delectorum | reverse complement strand
TTCATAGCCTGTGGGAAAATCACTTACCTAAAGTAAGATCCAAGGGACAAGTATTACATGAAGGAATGACAACTGAATAAGTATAACAGAAGATACCTAAGTAATCCCAAGCAGAGAAGAGAAAATGAGACAGAGGTGAGAAGAGAATAAGGAATAGTTAATCTTACCTTAAGTGTCCATAAGTAATAGGAATTAGGCAAGAATCAAATAGGATTAATTTAGTATCCATCAAACCTCTAAGCTGAAAAAAGAGAATAAAAATATAGATAATTTAAAACTGTCCCAATAAATAAATAACAGGAATGTATTGATCTGTTTTGACAAATTACTTGAATGTTAACAGATTTAATTCTCCTTTAAGCATAACAGACTGGCTCCTTGAGTTAAAAACTAATATTTAACTATTAGCCTTTTTAAAACACACACTGTAGTGTTAAAGTAATTCATATGCACACACACACAAAAGTGATAAACTATATAAATGACTTTTCAGAATGTTGGCAAGTTCCCTGGAGGCTACTTGATGGGAAAGACATCAATGGACTTACCTTTCTGTAAACTTTCCAACCTGTAATAGCAATACATCAGCCAGGATGTGTCAAACTGTGTGAGAGGGATATGATGGACTTGAGGCCCACTCCACAGGAGAGAATCCATTTCAGATACTGTAAATTTTGGTAAGAATCTTACACCTGGAAAAATATAATCCCTCAAGACCAACTCAGGGATTATTTTTTCATGAGTTGACATCCTGAAAAGCTACTGGAAAGTTATTTATATGTATACCCTCAGATAAAGGCTATTCACAGCCTCTATGGAGAAGCCTCTCTTGGGTAAGAGAGGCCACCAATGCACAGACAAGTGAAGGGAATAAGTGAAGGTTGTGTGCTCAGCCATAAATAAGTCATTCATATCACACTCTGTAAAGCACAAAGAACATTGTGTAGTAGGGGTAGAAAAAGATGAGATCCAAAAACTATAAGAAAGGTTATTATTGTCATATTCTTGTCAGAACATAATCATTTCAACTATAAACTCAGGGCAATTTCACTTTTTATATCAAATCCATATGTGATAGGGTCTGTCAACAATCAGTCGTGTTTTGGGAGGAAATCAAGGCTCTTCGATATGTTGTACTATCTAGTGGCCATAGAAAGATTGTGAGAATTAAGGAAGAATGGTTGTAAGTTAGTAACAGCTAATGAGACCACAAGTTTCCAAAGTAGAATTCCAAGCCTACAGTTGAACAAATGTCCCATATTAAACTCAGTTGGCCTCGGAATAAGAGAAAAACACATGAATATAGAAAAGAGACTTGTAGAGATGAACAAGCTTTAATAGGAACAGAAGTGAGGAAGGAACACATGGGGTAGGTAGGAGGGGCTAGAGTAGCCAGAATGTACTGGAGAAATATATGAAAATGTGAAAGAAAAATTTTAACAAAAATCCTAGAAAATACAAAAAGAATGTATTCTAAACTAATAAGGCGTATATATATTCATACCCATCAACATACATAATGGAGTAAATTTCTTGGGAAATTTACTGTGACCCTCCCACAACTATCAATATTAAGGAAATGACCTTTTAGCCTAGTCTATAGGTAGTCTGATGGAAGTAGTTTTTAAATTGATATTCCTCTTTCCAGATAAAACTAGCTTATTTCATGTTAAGAGCAAACTAGCCAGGACAGTTTTTAGTACCTGTTGTTAATACCATCTTTTGTTTATTTGCTATTCTGCTGCTGTAGCTTCTTAATTATACTTTCAATTATTTCTAGGATCATTTTTTAACTCATAGGTGTTACACTATTGTTATTTTATGGGAAGATGAATAAGGAAATATTCTAATAGTCAATGGTTCTGATATTATACTCTAAATGCTTAATAACTGTTATTTGCTAGAAAAATTCATAATAGAAGTCTTAATAATATAATTGGCAAACAATACCTCCCCATTTCTCTCAATTCTTACTGTGAGTTAACTGTTTAATATTTACTAAAGGACCACAGAACCAACTCTAGTTTAAAATTCTCAATTTTATTTTAGACTCCCCCTTCCTTTTTGTCATTTTTAATGTTGTTGTTTTGTTTTTTTGTTTGTTCCTTTCTTAGTTTATTGTACAACTTGGCCTTCTATTTATTCACAACATATTTAACATGATGCTTCAATTTAGTCATATGGGTTTATGTAGGTGGAAATATATAGCTATGGAGTTTAATAGAGAGCTTTTAGATAACTTGAAATAGAATTCTAACTCAACTTTCACTAATATAATTTCAGAAATTGGGGTCACGAGTCCTAGATTCTGAATCTTAGATCCTGAGTGCTAAATGCTAAACTATACACTGTAGAATGTACTAAATTGACCTTCATCTTGCGAATCTTATCAAAACAGCTACTCTATATTTCTTTATCTTCTATTTCTATTGTTTACCTTTTGAATGAAGTATTTATACCATAAAGAGAAGCTCCTTAGTACCAGGAATTCCATTGTATAAACCTTCCATCCCATCGGAACTGCTCACTAAAACACAAGTGGTATTAGAGATATTGTTCAGTGGCTAAAGTTAATTGTTGCTCCTTCAGAAGGATGGAGTTTGAATTCCAGTATCCATTTTGGACATTTCACAACTCCTTGTAACTTCAGGTTGAGAAAATCCACTTATTTTTTTTTCAAATGATGTGAAAAAATACAAGAGCAAAGATAATTTATAAAGGAATGTTTTGAATTCCATTTAACAGTTTATAGGATTTGAGTCAATGATGACAAAGGAAACTAATGGTGGCCCAAACAGTAGAAAGCTCATATCTTGGGATAAACCATGAGGCAGAAAGACAGAAAACACTGGAAACTCCACAAATCACTCTTTTTTTAATGTCAGAGTCTATCACCAGTTATATAACTCCTCAACTCCTCCAGTAAGCTACACCTCTTAATCCTTCTCAACAGTTCTGCCAACTCAGTACCAAGTGCTTAAGCCTATGAACTTATGGGAATCATTCTTATCCCAATCACCACAGGATCTGCAAATCTCTTCTGTATTGCAAGGGCATCTAGAGCATGTGCAAATACAGACACAGCTCTATACATGCATCCATAAAGTTCGATCTCTAAGTACAGGAAGTTAACAAGTTAAAAATCAAAAACGTCTGTGTACCTTGCAATATATGCAAGGTCTATCCCTAGGGTTATATAGAAAACGAGCACTCCTGGGGTAAGGAAAGATTTTCTGATTAGCCAAGCTGCCTGAAGGGCACACTGTAAGTCATGCAGAGAGCTGCATGACTACAGCTTTTTTTGAAGTATTCCCATGCCAGGGTGTATGTTTAGGTGTGGAAGCTACCTTTGTATAATCCATGCTTCTGTAAGTGATTCTTCACCTACCCTCCTGAAAGAAGATTTAATAAATTAACTGGTCTACCAAGTTGGACTTTGGTGAAACGATTTCTTGGTCTGTTGCTGTGTGCCTATATGGACTGAGTAGATATTGATTTTTGTTTCCACAAGAAAAATAACACAGAATATTTTTTATAATGTATTAGCTTTTTATAAATATATTCGTACTTCATCTCTCAAATCTCATGTCAAACAGTACAAAATAAAGCGTCTGTCTTTGCCTTGCTCACTAAATTATCATTCATTCTCTCATTTCATTATTTTTATTACTCTGCGTTAAAGCCAAATTATAGGAAAATTCAGATATGAAGTTCTTGGTGTGCTTTTTTTTTTTTAACTACAGAATGTAAAACTTCAAAGACAAACCCTGTAAATAATTTATATCTCCTCTATGCCTATATGGTTGCATAAAGAAATGTGCAGTGTATCACAGAAGCCGTGAGCTCTTCATTAGAAAAGAACTTTTCTAATGATTTCATTAACTTATGGAGGTATCAACCCTTGTATGTTGGAAACTAATAAATTATGCACCTGATCAAAGTTTGTTCTATAGTGGTGTAGTTCTCAACAGCATATTTTCAATAATGTATGTCACTTGCTAAAATTGATCGGTATTCACAAAAGGAACTCGGCAGTTAGGCTATGTCCTCTCATAAACCGATTTCACATGGAAGACTTCCTAGTAATACATTACTCCATCACTAAAGAGGATTCTGTGCCTTTCAGTTTCCATTGCTGATAAAATTAGTGGGTTTAGGTAGCTACTCTGAACTCCTAACACGATTAAGAGGAATTTCTCTGATAAAACTGAGGAACAGCTTATTACACAGTTTCATAGGTATACTTTGCCATTTAGCTCTACATGCCTTGTGGAGTGATGGGAATTGTTTCATTGCATTGCAGATTAAGCTAATCATGTTATGGGTATGGATTTGCACTAAGAGAAGTACAGTCAGTATTTGAATAGTTGGAGATGTTCTAACTACTGTAATTGCCATGAGACTAGCATATTGAAATGGTTATCAGACAGTCAAATTGTTTCATTTGTTTCTGCTATGCTCCATTTGGCATCTTGCTACAAGGTTACATATTTTTGAACTTGTAAATATGCCATGTGCCTCTTCCAGAAAAAAGGTGACCTTTTCTGAAGGTTGTCTCCAGGGAGAGAACAAAGGAAGAAAGCACATGTCAACAAATGCAGAACCTCTAAGATAGAAAACCAATTATATGAAAACTTGATATTAATTTTTCATAATAGCTGGGCAATATTTCAGCTTTGCTAGTAATTTTTTGTTTCCCTGTGCATATATAAGTCATCTTTATATTTAAGTATTATTTATTTGGTAGACAATTACTATTGGTCTAAAAAATGATCATACACACTTTAATTAAAATATTTTGTCATACATTCAAACAAGCACATGAGATGTTGTAAAGATGGTAGTAATATATTAGTTTTGGCACATTATTGCAACAAGTATTTAGTTTATAAATATAACAATATCTGAAAATTGAGAGTAATGAGAACACGAGAAAACAAAGTGTATTTGAAACAAAAAAATATAAAAAAACAAAATTCCAAAACCAAAAATAACTGAAAACCAAAACCAAAACACAGAAAAATGAAAAAACCTAAGAATTTGTATTGGCACTTATTTGCAAATGTTAAAGCTAGATATCTTTAATGTGGAATACTTTAGTTGATAAAATGTAGACATGCAGCAATGACAGTGTTTCTGTTTTTTTTATAAATAACCTTCTGTAATTTTGCTCATAATAATAATGAATGCCATTCTGAACACTATGCATATCAGAATATATTTTTGAGAATTAAACATGGTGAGAATTTTGCTATAAATTGGAATTCTAAAGGTAAGTCTTCGTTTAAAAAACTGAATTTTGGAGAAACTTAAAAATAGCAAACTGATTAAATTAGAAGAAAAGGCATTGTCAGTGAATGTGGTTTCATGTTATGGCTTTGAAGGTTTTAGACAGTTGCACTAGTTATTTTTTTGTGACTAGTTATTATTTTGCTGTGATAAAATGCTATGAACAAGAACTGTATATTTATATAAAAAGGTACCATGAAGAAGACAACTTATAGAAGGACTACTTTATTTAGGCTTTCATGAGCACTCTCGTCCTTGATGCAGAGAGAACTGAATGTAGGGTGAGCATTCAAACTCCCAAATTCCACTCTAGTTAATTCCCTGTCTCCAATGCAATAGTGTTACCAACTGGAGACAGATTTTTAAATGGTTATGACTACAGGGCACCGCATTTCACATTGTGAAATTGTTTAATATCCATAAGTATTTAATTTTTGTTGTTAGCTTCATCTGAATATGTAAAATATATCATTTCATACAACTAAACCATATATCATTGATTGTTACAGTAATTTTTATTTGACAGAAATAATTAGCTGTCTTCTCGGAAGCTTACGGTATCCATCTGATAACTTAGGCCTAGTCCTGAAAGCTTCTAAATTCTATACAATCTAATCTAGACCTAGAATGTTTTCAACCTCTGAGACTTACTGCTGAAAAGTGCCAGAGGCCAGCCCCAGCATGGGGTGTTTCTTTTTTCGTGTCAGTTCTTCTTGAAGCAGCAGACAGGGAGAGCATAGGTGGAGGGTAAGACTTTGTCTTATGATTCTGGGGTAAGACTTTGTCTTACAAGAAATTAAGGGTTGCTGTATAGTAAACAGTTTACTTATCTAAGCCTAGATTACTATGCTATGGTAGCTAACCTCCCTTCTGTGATTCTCTGAGGCCAGAAACTGCAGATTCTGGCACTTAGCACCTCATCCTAAAACAGCAGGAGATTAAAGGATTGGTTGCTAGAGCCTTTACCCTATTGTCCACATGCCTCTTGCTTGTAGGGATAGGGCATAGTTTGGAGCAATAAACTTCTATTGAACCAGGAGAAGAGAAGGAAAAACTTTTACATAAGCAAATATGCACAATCTCACATAAGTTCATATACAGATTCATTCATGCTCATTTTTTTATTTACACATAACTATTCATATCCAGTTGGTCTCAACTTGCATGCATTCTCACAATTACATACTTACCAAACATCCATACTTACATATGCATATGTAGCAAAAGACCAAGCACCGGTGCAGAAAGGACTCACTCACTCCGAATGAAAAATGGAGTTCCAATCTTTATTACATAGAGAAAGAACAGGCTTCTACCCTTTTAATGCTAATTGAAATAGACCCACGTTTATAAGAAAAAAGCTTTGTTTCTTTTAATAAGACTAAGCCTGCCTTGTCCTTACCATGGGACCTGTTCTGTCCCATGGTAAGGAGAAGCCTGCCTACTCCTTCTGCTCTCTGCAGCATCTTCTCTTTTCCTCTTTCCCTCTGCATTCTGCACATTGCCCTCTCAGTATTTTATGTTACCTATAGTTTCTAAGTCATTCCACTCTGAATTCTCCTTCTAATCTAAAAATTGTTCTGTCTAAAAACTTCTCCTCAGCTCTGTTCCTCTCTCATCTCAGTTCTTTCACCTCTGTTCCATCTCACCTCAGTCTCCCAGTTCTGACTCTTCTCTTTGTCCTCAGCCCTTAAGCATTTTTCAGAATACATGATCACATGTTAAAAAGTTCAACGAAAGTTCACACAGAAAATCAAATAATAAATTGAAATAGAAGTTTACAATAGAGAATGTTTACCTGTCTATCCATTAGGAGTAATTATCTAGCTAAATATCCATCACCTGTCTCAGCTCCACAGGATCACAAAAGGTTTAAAACCATAACTAAGTTATAGGTGAAGTTTGTGTAGATAAACCCAGTTGATATGCTATCTTCTGTCCTAACACCTATAATAAATAGTTAGTTCCCTTTCTATGCCCTTTGGTTAATTGTTTTACAACCTCTTGGAATGTGCTCTGAGTAGGAGAAAGTCTGGCTACCATCTAGGAGCAATTAACTGCTGACACTTGGGAGACTGGCAGAGTTCTCATTGCAGTTTTGACTGTCAGAAAAAGGCCTAATAGCAGTTCCATTATAAAAGAGCTTAATAATCACAGATATAATTTTAGGAATTCTTATAGGATCATCATATAGTCTTAAGTCATCTATTTATCCAAATAGTATCACTATAAGACAATACATCTTCATTGATCTTTAGAGATCTGCTCCAAAATGCATAGGAGTTGTGCAGATGGTTCATATGGCAGTTTGATTTCTAGTTTTATGAGAAACATTCAGCATTTTTTAAAGTGTAACAAATTATTTAGTGATTATTGTATATGTATAACAATAACAGGAAAAGCATATTAGTAGCAGGAATCATTCCTAAAATGAATCCTTTACAGCCTTTCTTAATAAGGGCTCAACTGTCACAGATTATATAATAATCCGAAGTAGGCCATTTCAGGATGATTACCTGCTAGTTATTAGCTTGTCCTATTATGGCTCCTGACAAAAAAGCACAGCCTTTCTAGTTCTTTCTGAGCTCTGGTTGGCTTGTTTCATCTCAGCTGTTCCAGCTCAAACTTCTACCCATTCTGACTGATTCAAACTGGCTTCTTTACTGACCTCTGATTGAATTGTTCTGCTTGGCCTCAAGCTAACTCTAGCAATCTGTTTTAATCCTCTGATTTCTTCTCATTTTCTGGCTCATTCTGTCTTTACCTGTGTCTAGCTTGCTCTCTTTTCAACCTCTCTCTGTAAAATTCTCCCAAGAAAACTTTCTCTTCTTTTTCTGCTCTGCACAGTTCCTTCTTTGCCTTTCTTTCCTCTCTCTTCTCAGAGTTGAGCAAATTCTATTCTGTATAATCTTTCTCTGATTCACTACTTTGTCTGCCGTTCAGTTAAGCATCATGTTCAAAATGGATGTTTCCTTCCACAAACTAACTCTAGCTTCATTGTTTGTGATTAAAGGTGCATACAAAGGGCATGTATGTATTTCTCACAATGCAACTAAAGGTGTGCATTTACATCTGAGCCACACGACAACTGGAAATGTTTTCTTTCAGTAAGTAGTACAATTTTGGGGGTACAGAATATGATCAAATATCCTGAAACAATAACTACTTTATAATTTTTCAGTAAGATTTGATGTTATCTTTTTATTCATTAAAATGCTGTATCTCATTTATAAAGCTAGATAAAATTTTGGATACATGAAGCTTTGTTTTTGTTTAAACAATCATAACAATTCTGGGTATATATCTTCTTTAAGAAATAACGCATTTGTTACTTATCCATCGAAACGTGAGACTTTACACTTTGAAAAAAGGCTGAATGTTTCTTATAAAACTAGAAATCAAACTGCCATATGAACCAGCTGTACAACTCCTATGTATATAGTCAAAAACTCTACGTTATATTATAAGTGTGCTTTTACCTGTATTCATTGCCGCTTTATACTCAATAGGTAGCAAGTGGAAGCAGCTTAGATATTTATGAATTGTTTAATATGAATGTGAAAATGTGTTATTTGTATGCAAATGAGCTTTATTTGTGTTTTTTAATTAGAGAAAAAGTGCAGGTAAGTGATGGGAGCTATAAAAGAACTATAATAAGTGAATTAACACAGATAATATAAGACAAATGGTGCATGTTTTTTCCTATAAAAAAATCAAAGATGTCTCTCTTTAAATTGAATAGCAGTGGATGAAAAGACTCAGTTATCCAACTTACTGAGAATAAATTATGATTTATGGCTAAGTTATAAACAAGGTATTTCTACCACCTTCTTTAACATTCAGAGAAGATTGAAATTAAAAAGTAGGAAGCATGTAAAATACAAAGGACTTTTGAAGGTATGAAATATGATTACTAAAATTCCCTGAAACTATTGGAATCATGAACATTGCAATCAGCTACACAAGGTAGAAGACTCAATGGTCTCTACATCTTCCTGCTGATATGCTAGCTATTTATAGATCCTGTGAGAAAAGGTCATTGTCTTTTTTTGCATTTATAATGATGAGCCCACTAGTCTACAACTGATTGCTCCAGACACACAATTGTACAGACTGTCTTGATTAAAATTAGTGGGTTACAAACATAAAACAAGTAAACATAAATGTGAAAAGAGATTTGTAGTGAAGATAATGGGGCAGATAAGAAAGGGTGCAAGAAAAGTGATCAATGTATATTGTATATATATGTATTTTATATTATACATGTGTATAACTGAAAAAGAATAAATTTAATTAATAATAGAGCAGAAATGTTCAGGACAGAGAATATACATTTGAGTAACTGTCTTTGCTCTAGAGGCCATGGGACCTGGGAAAATAAAGCAGAAAAATGAGGCAGACTAATGTATCATGCAATACTCAACTTTATTCAGAGCATCAGGCAATTTATACTCTGACAGTTAAGAGTAGTCATATGAGTAAATTGCACAATAACAAGGGCAAGCTGCACATGGCAGATAAGCCCAATGTGTTGGGGAAGCCACACACAATAAAAACACGTTTTTCCACAAAGACAAATATATAAATAACTGTAGCCAGTTGTAATGAATAATCTAAAGTAAACACTCCTATCTGCTAGATCTGAAAAGAGCAGAAAAACACACTTCCAAAACAATTTTGTGTTTTCAGAGAAATTGATATAGCAAGAATCTTGTCTTATTTTCTTGGAGTTTTTTCTCAAGTACTTTGAATTCTCCTCACATGACTTCCTTCTTGGACCATGTTCCAACATCTTCCCTTTTTATATTATTTTTATAGCAGAATAATCAGACTGATTTTGATTGAGATGCTATAGATAAATCTAGTTTTTTCATTTGATACTTGAATATGCTATAAACATATAAACATATAAACGTAATTAATAGTATTAGAACAGTAAAAGGCTTGTGTGTAATATTTTGCCATCAAGAATAGTCTTCTAAACTATGTCCATTACTATTGGTTACATTATTATATTGACCAGAAAAATCTAGAGAATAGTTTGCAAAACTACCATATGAATAGTAATTCTAGCATCATGTAAAACGTAAACATGTATTTGTTCTTTAACAGGAATGCAATGTTATGATGGCCTATGAAAACAGGAAATGACATAACTCCCAAGGACAATGAAACATAGTCTCATTTTCAGATGAATGAACAAGTCTATCACAGTCCCTAGGTTCAATCATAAGCGCAGAGTCATTAATAAAGATAGCTGGAGCTGGATCTATTAAATTTACAAGATAAATCCGTAGAGAATGAGGAACATAAATTCTAATATACATGCAGAGAGGTAGTCACCCCAAGCAAAGCAACTAGTATCAATAAAAAGAGATCCTCTGGTGGCATAGGGCTCTGTGTGTTTTGTAGAATAACTTCTTCTGTATTTCCTAAGGCCTACACTTGGCTCTAGGTGGGCATACTTGTCTTTGATGATGTGGTAAACAGCTTGCACTGCACTTTAGTGGAGGATGGTAATGTTTCTGGTGATTTCCACTGTCTCCTCATCCTCCACCATCATTCTAGACGGCTCTGATCTGGAGGAACCAAAGAGGAACCTATAATGTTTCAGTAAATCCACATGCAAGGACATACCCCTTCTCAATTTTCTTTTGGACATGTAAACATTGGATAGATCAATGGCTCAGCTCATTTATTTCCTACTGCACTAAAATCAGGGAGGTTAGAGTGTCTGTGAGTATGACTCTCTTACTAGAAATAATCAGAAAACATAAACAATCTGAAACAATATTTAAGAGTTTGTGAATTAACTGTAATAGATGAGTCAGACCAGACAGTTCCACCTGGTGGGCTGAATAAAAAGAAGTATTGATATATTGACGAATATCTGGAGCAGAAATCTCTGCTATACTCTCAGATGAACCATTAAAAAATAAATATCTGCCTTGAATGGATGATGATTAGATAAACACAAATTCAGTTCCTATGAGAAAGCTCCATAGCTTGTCACCAGGATAATGATTTCTTAGCTTTACATAGTAATCTGCTAATGAAATTTGAAAATCCATAGAGTACTGTAACACATTTTAAATCTAATTGTTAGTTAAAGGCAATATAATACAGCAAGGATCAACTCCATGTAATTCTTTACATAGGGTCCTCTTGAGTTACTAATTGAGCAAGAAGTAATGTAAACAGTTAAATTTTTTAGTCTTTATGCTGTATAAGTAAATGGACTCCAAAGATTTATTCTAATGTTATAATACCTGTAGGCAACAATTTATTGTGGAAAATAAGTAAGTTTAAAGGAAAAGAAGGAGCCACATGAGACATAAATCCTTCTTTTAGTCTATATTCAAAGAGCTATATTTTGTTTTGTTTGTTTGTTTTAGATATTTTTATTCACATTTCAAATGTTAACCCAATTTCCTGGTTTCCCCTCCAAAACCCCTCTCAAATTCTCCCTCCCCCTGCACACCAACCCACCCACTCCCATTTCCCAGTCCTGGCATTCATCTACACTGGAGCATGGGGCCTTCATAGGACCAAGGGCCTCTCCTCCCATTGATGACAGACAAGGCCATCCTCTGCTGCATATGTAGCTGGAGCCATGGGTCCCTCCATGTATACTCTTTGGTTGATGGTTTAGTTCCTGGGAGCTCTGGGGTTACTGGTTGGTTCATATTGTTGTTCCTCCTACGGGGCTGCAAATCCCTTCAGCTCTTTGGGTCCTTTCTCTAGATCCTCCATTGGGGACCCTGTGCTCAGTTCAATGGTTAGCTGAGAGTATACACTTCTGTGTTTGTCAGGCACTGGCAGAGCCTCTCAGGAGACAGCTATATCAGGCTCCTGTCAGCAAGTACTTGTTGATATATCTCTCATCTTTCAAGATAGCACAAAAGAATTGTCCAACAGTATTATCCATTTAGAGTTTTAAATACATTGATTTGTACATTAGAAACACCATGTAGAGCTCATGAACCAGGAAGGAATTGGTAAAGGAATTCCTGTTACCTATGCTCCCTCAACTTGCCTAGGATGTTTAGTCCCTGGGAGCTCTGAGGGAACAAGGCCAGGAAGCAGGACAGGGTGGGTTGTTGAGCAGGGGGAGGGGGGAGATAACAGGGTATTTTTTTGTTGCTGTTGTTGTTTAATCTTTTTTCTTTTTTTTTCGGAGGGGAAACTGGGAAATGAGATATCATATGACATATAAATAAAGAAAATATCTAATAAAAAAAAGAGTGATACATGAGCTTGATTCAACACAGAACTGTCTCTTGTGTGTGCTCCATTATTCTCATTTTCTTCCTACTGTGAGGATCTCCACTCTCTTATTTCATTGCCAACTTTAGGTCTCTGTTCTGAGCAACATGTGATTTCGACTCTAGTTGGTGTTGGCACCTGGGGGAATAGAACCACTAAACGAGATAAAGTATCATGAAATATTCAACTGTATTCAGAGCATTAGACAATGTATCCTCTGCTGGGTAAGAGGAGTCATGTGAGTAAACTGTCCAATCACAAGGTCAAACCACACATGCCATCTGTCGCAGACAAGTAACACAAGTCAGGAAGCTGCAAGCCTCAAAAACATGTTTTTCCATAGAGACATATAAACAAATCTCAATAACAGTTGTTAGACTCACTCCTAGATGTAATCCTAGGAAGAGTACAAAAACACAGTCCAATAACAATTTCATGTTTGTTAAGAAACTGAGATCACATGTTTTCTTTGATTTTTCTCTGAAGTACTCAAAATTCTCCTTGCATGACTTTATTTTTGGACTATGTTTGAAAAAGTAACAATATTCAGATTGAGAAGGTTATATTTAGAAATATACATGTACATAATATATATATATATAACAATAAATGAAGAAAAGTAATACTTAAAAGGAGCACTGTAGAACATATGGGAAAGTTTCAATGGAGGGTATGAGAAAAAGAAATGATGTTTTTATGATATAAACTCATAAATAAAAGAAAAATTTATTTAAAATTAAAATATAAAATAAAACAAGACAAACATATTAGGAACTGGAGAGATGTTAAGTTTGCAAATCTGCTTTTCTGTTTTCCTTTTTATTTGTTCTTCTCTCATTTATTATAACCCAACTGCATTTGCTCCTCCCTCCCTTCTGCGCAGTGTCTCCCTACTACCTCCCCTCTTTCTCATCTCCACCCCAACTTCACCTCCCCTCAAACAAGAGCAGATTTTCCAGGGACATTAACTGTCTATGGCATAAGGTAAATTAAGACCAAGCACATATTCTCACATCAAGTCTGAAAGAAGCAAACCGATATGAGGAGAAGGTTCCCAAAGATAGATACCACCCCCCAATCCCACAGTTAGGAATTTCCCAAGCTTAGCATAATCATAATCATCAGAAAGAGCAAAGAGACTTCAACCAGTAAGTGATGGGAGCAGATGCAAAGTCCTACAGCCAAATATTAGGTGCAACTTGAGAATACTCTTGGAGAAGGGGAAGAAGGATTGGAGGAGCCAGGCAGATCAAGGGCACATAAAGAACACAGCCTACAGAATTACATGACTGGTACTCAAGTGGGATCACACAGATGAGAGAGAGCCTGTATAAATCTGACCTAGGTTCTCTGCATATATGTTATAGTTACCAAGTTACTCCTATATATAATTGGCGACCTAACTTTAAATCCTTGGTGCTTATATAATAAGGTGAACACAATACACATGCCCATAATTTCAGCCACATAGCCATAAGGACACAGGAGATAGTTGGATTCTTGAAGTGTAATTTTTAGTCAGCTTAAAGAAGCCAGTTATCTCATGGTTCAGTAAAACAACCTGTGGCAATAAATAGAGATGAAGATGTAAAAAATGACAATGAAAACATTGCATATCTATAACCTTTTGCCTCCACATGCACATGCACACCTGTTGTTACATGTATATACATCAGATACCACACCACAGGCAAACACATCACATACATGAAGTAATAACACAATGGAGAATTGTTTTTCTACTTTATCTCCTGTGAACAGTACTGAAAATGTATAGAAATACAGATATGGTTTTGACACATTAATTGCATTACCTTTGGTTATGTTCCTAGCAACAGGATTTTTAGATCATATATTAGCTCTATTTCTAATTATTTGAAGAACCTCTACACCATTCTCATAATGACTATACTAATTTTAAGTTAAAACAAACAAACAAACAAAAAATGGGCAGATATTCCATTTATTTACATCTTCAGAAACTTCCCTTAGCCTCTGTCTCTGTTAATATTCATTCTTATTGGAATGAAATGCTCTCTCATTGCAGTTTTGAATGTTATTTTTTGAGAGTATAATATAATTATACCATTTTCCTCTTCTCTCTTCTCCCTAAAAACTCTCCTTATATACCTTCTTGCTGTCTATCAAATTCATGATCTTTACAAAAATTGTTGATTGTTTATTCCTAAATACGCAAATATCACCTGCTAGGTATGAATAATGTTACTTTCATGTGTATTTTTGAAGCTGACCTGAACAAGGATGGCATCAATAGATATGCGAGCACGAAGGCAGTGTGGGGATGGCTTATGTCATGAGGCCTCAAACCTTCACAAAGAAATTCAGGCAACTAAGGAATGCTTAAGAGCAGGAGAAATATTCTCCTCCAGGGAAGATCACAACAGATGGGTAACCAACATTAAATTGATCATCCCTGAATATCAATTTTTTATTGGATATTCTTTATTTATCTTTCAAATGTTACCTGCTTTAATAGTCTCCCCTCTAGAAGCCCCCTATCCCACCCCTCCCCCTGTTTTTATGAGGGTGATCCCCTACCCACACACCCACTCCAGCCTCCCCACCCTAGCATTCCACTACACTGGAGCATCTGTCCTTCACAGGACCATGGGCCTCTCTCCCACTGATGCCATAAAAGGCCATCTTCTGCTACATACACAGCTAGAGCCATGGGCCCCTCCATGTGTGCTCTTTAAATTGGTGGTTTAGTCCCTGGGAGCTCTGGGGGATCTGATTGGTTGATGTTGTTGTTCTTCTTATGGGGTTTCCAATCCCTTCAGCTCCTTCAGCCCTTTCTCTAACTCCTCCATTGGGGACCCTGTGCTCAGTACAATGGATTGCTGTGAGCATCCACCTCTGTGTTTGTCAGGCTCTGGGAGAGCCTCTCAGGAGACAGCTATATCAGGTTCTTGTCAGCAAACACTTTTTGGCATCTGACAAGAATACTGTCTGCGTTTAGTGACTGACTATGGGATGTTTCACCAGGTGGAGCCGTCTCTGGATGGCCTTTCCTTCAGTCTCTGCTCTGCACTTTGTGTCAGTATTTCTTCCTCTGAGTATTTGAATATCAATTTTTAAAAATCAGTGTTGATTAGACGAATAGTTGAGTATGCACATATATATGCCCCACTGAATTCAACTTAGCCATAACAATTGAGTGATCTTCCTATAATTTCCAATAGTGTGAATAGAATGAGATATCATTTTGATATGTAAATTTAAAAATATTTATATTATGGAATTTAGAATAGAATGGTGATTACCAGATTCTGTGGGGAGTAGTGGTTATTTAGCAGTTAAGCTATTGGTTAAACAGGACAAAAAGTTCTAGTATTCTTGTAAATACAGTCTCTTCACAGCCTTAAAATATATATATA
>JADRCD010233764.1:0-11526 GCA_019843815.1 Montemys delectorum | reverse complement strand
TCATTATATGAAAAATTAATATAAGCTTTCTTTGTGCATCTCTAATTTTAGACTTATCTAACATTAGACTGAACTGGTTTTACTGCTTCTTAAAGATATTTTACTTAGCAAGATTAGAAAAAAAGTGGTACTGTTTAAATTAATTATGTGAAAACATTTTTGATATTATAAAATAAATAAGGCACTGTAAACTAATCCAATTAGAAGAACATGAAGTGGGGTTAGATGGTTTTAGTAAACATTGTTTTGGCATTGCAGAAAGAAAAATAAAACTGTTCTGACTGAGAATTAATAGTATGTCAACAAAACCAGTAAGAACCCAGAAACACACTTTCATCTGAAACCAAGGCTCTATAAAATATATGTAGACATATCTAACAAACGGAAAAGTTAAGAGTTTTAATTTTTTTAATATTTATTTATTTTATGTATGTGAGTACACTGTTGCTCTCTTCAGACATACCAGAAGAGTTTATCAGATGGTTGTGAGCCACCATGAGGTTGCTGGGAATTGAACTCAGGACTCTGGAAGAGTAGTCAATGCTCTTAACCACTGAGCTATCTCTCCATCCTCTGAGATTTAAATTTTTAAATAACTTATGTTTGTACTAAATATTGGTGTCTTTTATTAGTATGTCAAAATCTAAATTACAAGATAATAACATTTTAAAGAGCTCATAAGACATAAATGTTTATACTGAGCAATTATATAAATAAATTCACCACCTTTGTTTAAACTAATGGTTATAAGGTTAAAATCAAGGCAAAACCATTCCAGCATGCCAAAGCAGAAATCATTTTATATAAAAAGAAAGAAAAACAATTAAAGCAATTTAATGACTGCAAAATGAAATAAAGCTAGCCACAATTTAGGAAGAACAGGTTCTCTGACACAATGTATTTGTCTGATATGAAATGGGAAAAGAAGGGGTCAAAAGGTGTACTTGAAACTATCCTCTTTACTCACTGAGAAAGCTGAGGCCTTGAAATGCAAGGAAATATGGAAAAGTAACTGAGAAGAACATTAGCAATGCCTGTGGCATGCTCATAAACAGAAAGAGAGATGAGAGCCATGGAAGGGCTTAAGGACATATGAAGAAAATGAATTCCAAAAGGCCAGGGCAAAATACAATATTGAAAGATGTTCTCAGAATGAAAAATCATTGTGGGATGGTTTTTGTTCCCAGCAAAAGCATGTCAATGCAAGATGCTGGAGACAACATAGTGTGATTTCTAAGAATTAATTCTTATGAATTACTTTGGTAAGCAGATCTGGCTCAGAAGCGATCACAAGTAGTTGATGGTTAATTGTTCATCCACAACAGAAATAAATTTGATTGAGTTTTATAGAAGTAGAATAAAAATGTAACTCCAAATAATGATATTCTAATAAATTGGCATTTTAGTATGAGTGTGGGTCTTGCAAATAATAAAATACCAAGTCCTTAAATAGTTTTAAATTTGTCACTCTCTTTCAAGCTTTCATTTCAACTCTATTTCACCCTTGTATAATATATTAGGTCTTGTACTGTAATGTGCTAGAGTTTGTGTATCTGACTTTAATAATGAAATATTGAGTGCCACTTTACAATACAGTGTTAGGTGATTCCTTAGAGCAATAAGCAGCACTTCAGTCTCATATCATCCACTGTTAACTATTCTTTTTGCTGTGATTCCTCCACTGAACAAATGTTGAGAAACTACCTAAGACCTTAGTTTCTAGAAGAAGCAATGGCAAAGATGAAAACAATGTGTACAGGGTTCTGAAAAAGTGCCTCCAAGGTTACGAGCACTTGCTTTTCTTGCAGAAGACATAGCTTTATCCTCACCACCTACATCGTGGCTTACAATTCGTGGTAACTCCAATCCCTGCGAAATCTGATGGTTTCTTCTTGCCTTGATGGGTATTGCACTCATATTTGGATTCAGGAAACAAATACACACTAATGTAAAAATTAAGTTTTAAGACAGGTAGTATCCCCCCCCCCTCATTGTACAGCCTCACAAAGAAGGGAGTTAAATGACTTCTCAGCTTTAGCATTCACTTCAAAAGTTCAAGTGTTATTTAGCATGAAGACTCATATGCTCAGCTTGATTGTTTGAGATAGATTGGAAAGCCTGTCACATACAACATGTAAGTTAAGGCTCTGTGACTATACACTTATCTAAACCTCTTTCTTTAAAATAAATGTTGCAGAATTTACATGTTTCATATTTTAATAATCTTTCCGTTTATCATCATAGCATCAGTTATGCTGGATAAATCTAAGAGCACAGCTGTATAACACAGTGCCTATACTTAATGTGCAGTGTTATACTTTTAATCAACTAAGAGGTTATATCCCATTTTTACCTCCTGCAGAAATGCTCACACATAGACGCAGGCTTATAAATAAGTGGACATAGTCAGTAAACTGGTTGCCTCTCAAGCATGAGGATGTATATCATTTTCATACCCAGTGCATACACATCTTTTTTATTTTTTTTACAGTCCAGTCTTTGCTCCCCCAGTCCTCCCTCCCACAATTCCTAATCTCATTCCTCCCTGTCCCTCAACTCCAAGTGGATGTCCCCCACGCCAGGCTTCCCCACTCCCTGGGGCCTCAGGTCTCTCCAGGGTTAGGCTTATCTTCTCCCACTGAGGCCACACTAGGCAGCCTTCTGCTGCGTATATCAGGTAGCTTCAGATATAGACTGAAATGCAATCCATAATTCTTTTGCTTATTTCCTTTATGCTTGAGTGTATGTAGAAAAAGAACATAACCTCAAACATTGATCCTCTGGGGCCATTCATTATTTTTCTCCTTTGAAATAAAGTGTCTAACTAGTACCTAAGGCTCACCAAGTATGCTAAATTAGCTATCCAGACAACCCCAGAGATTAACCTGTTCCTATGTGAGTATTACATGGATAATCAGTACACCCCAACAGTAAGTGTTGAGGTGGTTTAAATAGGTACAGTCACCGTAGATAGTTTGAAAGTTTGGCCTATAGTGATTGGTACTACTATGATGTATGATCTTGTTGTAGGTATGTGACGTTTTTGCAGGAAGAGTGTCACTGTGGAGGTGGTCTGTGAGGTCCCTTGCTCACTAAACCTAGTGTGGCAGTTTTCAGCTGTCTGTGAATTAAGATAGATAATCATCAGCTCCTTGATGATAATAGACTAAATCTTTAAAATTATAAGGCTTCCCCAATTAAATGTTTTTCTTTATAAGAGTTGTTGTGTTCATGGTACCTGTTCAAGTCAATAGAACTTTTTCAGGCAAATGGATAGACCTAGAAAATATCATCCTGAGTGAGATAACTCAGACTCAAAAGCATATGCATGGTAAATTCTCACTAATAAATGTATATTAACCAAAAATTAGAGTTCCTAGGATATAATCCACAAAACTCAAGAAGGTTATCATGAAGTAGGGGGCAAATGAGAATGCTTCAATACCCCTTGGGAGAGAGAAGAAAATAATCACAGGAGACAGAGGGAGGAAGGGAGGGACCTGGGAGCTGGAGGAGAAAGGGAACATGGTCATGTATGCAGTGGGTAGGAGGGGACAGGAGAGAAGCCCCGAGGGCCAGAAGAATGAATAGAAATATGCAACTTCGAGGGGTGGGAGGTGAGAGGACTCTCTAGAAAGCACTAGAGACCTGGGAGGTGAGAGACACTCAGGACTCAAAGGGAGGGACCTTAGATGAAATACCCAATAGTGGGAAGAGTGAACTTGTAGAGGGCATCAAGTAGAAATTCTTACCCAGAATTATTCCTGTCTTAAAAACAAACAAACAAACAAACAAAAAACAAAAACAAACAAACGAAAAAACTACAGGGACAAAAATGGAGAAGAGGCTGAAGGAAAGGAGGTCCAGTTACTGGCACAACCTGAGATCCATCTCAAGGAGAGGATCCAAGGACTGATACTATTACTGATGCTATGATTCTTACAGACAGGAGCCTAACATTACAGTCTTCTGAAAGGCCCAACAAGCAACTGATTGAGACAGCCATAGATACTTACACCCAACCATTGGATTAAAGCCCAGGGCCCCTGTGGTTGAATAGTGAAAGGCAGAAAAAAGCTGAAGAGGAGGACAATCCCATAGGAAGACCAGCAGTTTCAACTAACCTGGACCCTGATATACCTCAGACACTAAGTCACCGTCTGGCAGCATACATACAAAGGTACTGGTCCAAGGGCCCTGACACATACACAGCAGAGGCCTTCCTGGTCTGGCCTCAGAGGAAGAAGAAGCACCTAATCTTGGAGAGAATTGAGGTCCCAGAGAGTGGGAAGACCTGGTGGTGGTGGTGGTGGGGATCCTCTTGGAGACAGGAGGAAGAAGAATGGGATGGGAAACTGTGGGAGGTAGACCATGGGGGATACAAAGACTAGACTATAAAAGGTAAAAGCAATAAAAAAATTAAAAATAAATAAAATGAAAAACTGTTAATGTTACACTATCCAGTAAATCTGAAACAGTTACAGTACGCTATCCTATGCAAAGATGAATATTGTTGGTATGATTCTGTATAATTTTACCAAAATGTTAAAAACAGATGGTAGTTACTCCATATTAAACAGGCATTTCAGCCAAAGTCTCATTTATATGAAAACGTAGAGCATTGTTTCTCCTATGTACATATATGGTAAATAGCTTTAAAACAGTGAGAAATTTCACTCCAGTATGATGACTCCAGTTCATGGAAGACTTGATAAGTTTTAGGTGAACTATGCTCATGATAAATTGTATCTTTACTCAGATATATATCAAAAGAAAGAAAAAAGAAAAGAAATTGAAATCACATGCCAGATGATATTTCAGTGAAAGCAATTTTCAAATATTTGTCTAAATATTTATTGAAATGAGTTACTATTTCTAAATCATTTTCATAATTTCACATATAAGAGAAATTTTTGGTGTGAACAGAGATATTGGAACTGACTGTGGTTCTAACACTAAATGACATTTAAACTTTGGATAGATTTCTGTACCCTAAACTACCCATAAATTTTACCTCTGTGCCTTCCATCAACATTAGTTTTCATGACATATCTAGAAAGAATGCTAATTGGTATGTTCAATTGATTGTATATTTACTTTTCCCTAAAACACTATCTTCCATACTAGTAGACCTGCCTAAGGGAATTTTCAAATTGATTCTTTTTGCCAAGAATATTTTTTTCTAGTGTTTTCTCTAAGGATGAACATTTTATGGGTCTAATGACTGTGATAATTGTTATTATACAAACAATGTCTAGTCTTTATTATCTTTCATATGTTCATAACTTCCCACACAAGAACACAACATTGCTCATTTTACTTCCTGCTTTGCATTTTTTATTGTTATTGTACTTTTTTCTTATAACTCACTGTGTATTGTTTAATTAGTAACTATCCTTGTGTGGAAGCAGTGTATTATATTCTGTCTGGCATTGAAAAGGCTGCCTTAGTCAAATAGTCATCACTGAATATTTACTTGTAGAAATAATAAATTTGTTAAAAAGCTTATTAAAGTACATTATATTTTCAAATAATCTTAAAACCAAAGATTAGTTCAAATGATAAATATCTGATTTTAAAACTAAGAGAGGGAAAGAAAACATTAGAAATCTTGTGCAGTAAAAATGAGGAAAAAAATCTATTTTCAGTCTAAGTGTTATAAATACCATCTGTTTTACACTAAGAAATTCTAAAGTAAAAACTAATGAAGGAATAAGATGATAATGATTTATAAGATGCTGTGCCTCTTCACTCGGTTAAGGGAAAATAAGTTTTAACCAGTGAACATCTTCACCTTCACCTTCCATTCATCCATATCACCATTAAAAGAAATACTCATGTTTGTTCTTTGACAGTTGTTTAGATGTATACCATACATGGGGGCAGTTTTCTCCCCTAATGGTATTTTATTTCCTTCTGAGACCACTGAAACTTCTCTCTTCTCTACAAATCTCTTTCCCATTTTCACAAGTTTTGTTTTGGTTTTGCAAGATAAACAAGAGCCTGGCATGTCCACCAGAGAGTATATAACTCATGCAAGTGACTCCCCCTCTTCCTGAATTAATCAATAGAAAATAGTTCAGTAGTGAGGGTTAGGCCTCTCTGAACCCATCTTCCATACCTGTTTATAGGGTTATACTTGTATAGACTTGATGCAGGCTTTTTGAGTTTGTAAGTACAGTGACTGTGTTTTATCCAGAAGGGAGTTTTTCATACCCATTCTTTTTTTTTTATTGGATATTTTATTTATTTACATTTCAAATGTTATCTGCTTTCACAGTTTCCCCTCTGGATCCTCCCTCTCCCATCCTCCCTCCTCCATGCTTCTATGAGGGTGCTCACCCTCTTACCCAGCTACCTCCACCTCCCCACCCTGGGGTTACCCTACACTGGGGCATTGAGCCTTGGCAGGACCAAGGGCTTCTCCTCCCATTGATGTCCAACAAGGTCATCCTCTGCTGCATATGCAACTGAAGCCATGGGTCCCTCCAGGTGTACTTTTTGGTTGGTGGTTTAGTTCCTGGGAGCTCTATGGTGTCTGGTTGGTTGATATTGTTGTTCTTTCTATGAGTTGCAAACCACTTCAGCTCCTTAAGACCTTTCTCTGACCCATTGAGGACCCCATACTCAATCCAATGGTTGGCTGTGAGCATCAGCCAATGGATTTGTCAGATTCTGACAGAGCCTCTCAGGAAACAGCTCTATCAGGCTCCTGTCAGCAAGCACTTCTTGGCATCCGCAATAGTCTCTGGTTTGGTGCCTGTCTATGGGATGGATCCCGAGGTCAAAAGGACAAAACAGCAACCAACAGATTGGGAAAAGATCTTTATCAACCCTATATCCAATAGAGGACTAATATCCAATATATACATAGAATTCAAGAAGTTAGACTCCAGAAAACCAAATAACCCTATTAAAAATGGAGTACAGAGTTAAACAAAGAATTCTCAACTGAGGAATACTGAACCACTGAAAAGAACCTAAAACAAATGTTCAACATCCTTAATCATAAGGGAAATGCAATTAAAACAACAAGATTCCACCTCACACTAGTTAGAATGGATAAAATAAAAAAACTCAACTGACAGCAGATGCTGGTGAGGATATGAGAAAGAGGAATACTCCTCCATTGTTGGATGAATTACAAGCTCATACAATCACTTTGGTAACCAGACGGGAGGTTTCTCAGAAAATTGGGCATAGTACTACCTGAGCACCCAGCTGTATAACCCCAGGGCATATACTCAAAAGATGCTTCAACATATAACAGGGACATATGCTCTACTATGTTCATAGCAGCCTTATTTATAATAGCCAGAATCTGGAAACAACCCAGATGTCCTTCAACAGAGGAATGGATACAGAAAATGTAGAACATTTTGCACAATGGAGTACTACTCAGCTATTAAAAACAATGAATTCATGAAATTCTTAGGCAAATGGATTGAATTAGAAAATATCCTGAGTGAGGTAACCCAATCACAATAGAACACATATGGTATGTACTCACTGATAAGTGGATATTAGGCAAAAATCTCAGAATACCCAAGATACAATTTACAGACCCCATGAAGCTCAAGAAGGAAGTCCAAAGTATGGATGCTTCAGTCCTTCTTAGAAGGGGGAACAAAATACTCATGGAGAAATTATGGAGACAAAGGTTGGAGCAGAGAATGAAGGAAATGCCATACATAGCCTTTCTCTTTATCTCTATTTCTTACATTCTTTCTGATTCCTCTTCTGCAATGTTTTTTGAGAGTTAGAGGACATGATAAAATGTCTTGATTAAGGCTGGACACTCATCTATCATTTATTTTTAGTACTTTGTAAAATCATCAATCACTGAATAGACTACCATTCTCTGGAAAGAGGCTTCTCTGATTAAGACAGAAAGTGGCTTTATTTACTTATTTATTTATTTATTTGATTTTGCAGTTACAAGGATAAATATTGAGAAGAAATTATAGTGTCATTTCAGTTTAGATAAACAAATGTAATTCTTTACCACCCACAATAATTGATGACATGAACTGTCAGGGCCTTTTAACCAGATTTTAAATATTACACATAAAAGGATACTATGTAAGAGGCCTTCAACTCAATCAATTTTTTGTTGTTTTGTTTTGATTATCCTCAAAATACTCATGTCACTTTTGCTCAAGTATGTACATTATGTCTTTCAGGTAAAAACCTTTTCATTTCATTTCATTTCATTATTTCATTTCATTTGATTTCATTTTATATATTTAGTGCTCAAAGTTGGGTAAAACCATTAATGTCTTTTCTCCCCGAGCATTCTGTACAGTAACTTCCAGAATTGTAAACCAAGACAGTAGGTTGGAACCAGATTACTTCTAGTTTGATATCTCTGTATCATAAACTTGAGATTTGTAGTGTCTTCAGTAATAGCCTTATCATCCAGTCTTGGTGTACACCAAGATAAAAAAAAAAAAGGACCTTGGCCTTGTGAAGGTTTTGTGCCCCAGTGTAGGGGAATGCCAGGGCCAATAAGTGCGAGAGGGTGGGGTGGCAGGCATGGGGAGGGGGGAGGCAACAGGGGTTTGTTCTTGTTGTTTTTGTTTGTTTGTTTGTTTGTTTTTTGGAGGGGAAACTGGGAAAGGAGAAATTTACATGTAAATAAAGAAAATATCTAATAAAAAAATTAAAAAAAAAAATCCAAGAGCTTGTACTGCACCTACTGGTTTACCAGTTTATAGTTTCATAGTTATCTCATTCCTGACTTTGGTGATTTGAGTAAATGATCTAAAATTCTAGGAGCAATTTTTTCAGCCATTCATTTTATATCTTTTTAATTTTTTTCTTTTGTACTTTGATTACAGGATCATATGGTTCAAGGTGATGTCTATTTCATACCCTCTCCATTTTGGAAAACTATTTTCCCTTCATCCAACCTACATGGTCCTATCAATAGTTACACATGGATTCATTATTTTAAAATATAGAGAATATAATAAAAGTATTTGTCCAATCTAGAAACATACATTGTAAATGATTTCTCGAACAGATAAGGGTACTGGCTGCTCTTTTCGAGAACCTCAGCTCCTGTCTCAGCATTCACATGGCAGTTTACAAACAACTGTAACTCTATTTCCAGGGGATTCAATACCCTTTTCTGACCTCTGAGAAAACAGCCATAAATGTACATCATAGAAATATACCCATTTACACAACATACAATAAATGTTTTAAAAAGAATTTATGTATAGTTATGGTATAGTATTTTAAAGAAAAGATTATACAGAGACCATACTGTGTATTTCTAGGCTTTTAATATGTGCTACATAGCTATAGACCATTTTTTCTTACCTAGAGTAACAAACCCCATATCATATCCATTACCTAAATTTTGCCTAAATATGTGAGAGAATATTAACAAAATGGAAGGAAGAGCCTTGAAATTCTTAATCAAAATCTTGTACCTATATACTACCAATAAACCGCTTTCCCATCCTGATCCCTCCTTCATAGAAACCCTTCCTCCATCCCCCATCTCAATATCCTCTGAGAGGATATCTCCTTGTATTCCCCTTATCTTTCATATAAAGTCTCTGCCAGGGTTAAGTGTATCCTCTTGCCCAGAGAAGGAAGCCCTGTTGGGGAACCAATATCATAGTCAAGCTACAGCTTTAGGGAGAGCTTCTGCTCCAGTTGTTGGTTGGAGGCCTTCATGGACATTTAGTTGCACATCTGCAGGGGACTTGTTCAAGCCTGTGTGTTCTTTGGTTGGTGGCTCACTCTCAGAGCTCCTAGAGAGCTAAGTTACTTAATTCTGTTGGTTTTTCCATGGGGTTCCCATCACCTTCTGAACCTTCGCTTCTTGCCCCAAATCTTTCATAAAAGTCTCTGGCCTCTGGAAAAAGTCTGTCCATGTGCATTTGTTTCTTTCTGCTGCTGGGTAGGGCCTCTCAGAGGCCATATATGCTAGGCTCCCATTTGGAAGCATAATAGAACATCGGTAATAATGTCAGTGATTGGTGTTTGCCCATGGGATGAGTTTCAAGCCAGGCCAGTTATTTGTTGGTTCTTCTTTCAGTCACAGCCCATCTTTGACCCTGCATTTCTTTTGGACTGGAAAATTTTTGAGTCAAAAGTTTTGTTGGTGGACTGATGTCCTTAAACTCTCCAAGGGGTTACTGCCTGGGAGTAGGTTGTAGCCTCTGAAGATCCATGTCCACACTGTTAGGCACCTTGGCTAAGGTAACCAACACTAATTTCTAGGAGCACCCCTACATCACAACTATCTGTGACTTCATACAGATACTCCTTATCCCCCTGTCCCTGGAAGCTGTAAATATTTATTCATTCTCCTGGCCCTCTACTATCTTTTCCCACACATGATCCTGCCTCTATGCCCTTCCCACACACTTTCCTCCCTCCCTCTCCCTACCATGACTACTTTTTCAGAATTTTTAATGTGATTTAAACATCCTTGCTTGGGTCTTCCTTATTGTTTAATTTCCTTGGGTTCTTTGGGATATATCATGGATATTCTGTATGTTATGGCTAATATCCACTTACCAGTGAGTACATAACAACGTTCATGACATTTTGGGTCTGTATTACTTCACTCAGAATCATATTTTCTAGTTCTACCCATTTGCCTGCAAATTCATGATATCTTTGTTTTTTAATAACTGAGTAGTATTCCATTGTGTAAATGAACTATATTTTCTGAATTCATTCTTTGGTTGGGGGGCATCTGAGTAGTTTGCCGTTTCTGACTATTATGAATACAACTGTTGTGAAGATAGTGGAGTACATGTACTTGTGATACGGTGTAGAATCTTTTGGGTATATGCTACAGAACAGTATAGTTGAGTCTTCAGGTAGAACTGTTTCCCATTTTCTGAGAATCCACTAGATTGATTTCCAGAGTAGTTGTACAAGTTTACAACCCCACCCCCAATGGAGGACTCTCCACTTTCTACACCTCCTGTCCCTTGAGTTTTTGATCTTAGCTATTCTGGTTGGTGTAAGGTAAGGTGGAATCTCAGGGTCATTTTGATTTGCATTTCCCTGACAACTAAGAATGTTGAGCGTTTCTTTAAGTGTTTCTCAGCTATTCAAGATTCTTCTATTGGGAATTCTCTGTTCAGTTCTGTACCTCATTATTAAATTGAGTTCTTTGGTTTGTTGAGTCTTAACTTTTAGCATGCTTTATATATTTTGGACATTAGTCCTCTGTCTGATGTAGGGTTGGTGAAGATCTTTTCCTGATCTATAGGCTGAAGTTTTGTCCCATTGACAGTGACCTTTGCCTTACAGAAGCTTTTCAGTTTCATGGTATCCTACTTATTAATTGTTGATCTTAGAGCCTGAGTCATTGGTGTTCTGTTCAGGATATTGTCTCCAGTACCAATGAGTTTAAAGCTATTTCACACTTTATTTTCTATGACATTTAGTGTATCTTGTCTTATGTTGATGTCCTTGATTCACTTGGACTTGAATTTTGTGCACTGTGATAAAAATGATACTGTTTACTTTCTTCTATATGCAGATTTTCAG
>JADRCD010233763.1:8349-26178 GCA_019843815.1 Montemys delectorum | reverse complement strand
TGGAGTGAGACTAGTTCCTTGGCAATTTCCTTTTCAGCCAAGGAGAGACCCCAGGCACTTTTATGGAAGGACTGAAGGACTCACAGGTTAGCAGCTGCTTTTTCAAAGCATGTGCATGGAAAAAAAAATAATTGGAGGTAGTCTGCAATTCTTCTTATTTGAATAATAGATTCAAAAAAAATGAAAAGGCTTGTTAGAACTACAGTATTGAGTAATGCTGATTTTTGAGTGGCTTATCCATAACCAAAGTGATCTGTGGATTAAGGTAATAACAACCTAAATGTTTGCTTTGTATTTCCAAAACAAATGAAATGTGCAGCAGTTGTCAGGTGTTAGCCTGATCTTTATTGTAACTCTTTGCAAAGATTATGCGGATTATGCTGTTGAGCAACTGAAATAAGATTTGGAGAGCGATAAATAGCAGATTACCAGTCTCTGGTTTCAGCATTAATCAGGGAAGCATTAAATGATCAGATAGTGTCTTGGAGGCCTTATTGAAGTAAATAAAGCCCCATTCTAGTTCATACATGCTACTAATCATAAGGAAACCAAATGATTTACTTCAAAAACCCAGTAAGTAGTGTACACACAGCCAGCCGGGCAGTGGTGGCGCACACCTTTAATCCCAGCACTTGGGAGGCAGAGGCAGGCGGATTTCTGAGTTCAAGGCTAGCCTGGTCGACAAAGTGAGTTCCAGGACAGCCAGGGCTATACATAGAAACCCTGTCTCGAAAAACAAACAAGCAAACAAACCAACAAGAATCAAGTCTCCAGCTCTGCTTCATCCCAGTGTCAGAAACCATTAGACAGATAAAAAGTCTCTGGGGTGTGGAGTAGCATCCCGCTTGGCTTGTAAAATTCACTGTGGAACTCCATGCTTGGTACTAGTCATTGTCTAATAATTATAAGCACTCTTTGCAGCTACCCTCCAGAACAGAAAGGAAATTATTGTAGAATCGTGACACTTGTGATCCTAGTCTGATCTTCAAAGATGGCATTCAGAAATAGTCCATGTGTTTAATAAATGAGAAAGCACATGGTTGCAGGGTTCGTATCCTTTATTCTGTAGCATCCTTTATTCTGGCTGTACTATGTTACCTGTCACTGTCTGTAGCTCCACTTATGACTAGGAAAGACTCAGAACTGTCTCAGAGAGCCACAGTCCTAATTTCTGTTTCCACCAATGACATGAGTGCTTATGTGGACTCTCACTAAGAAGCAAGGATTCCTCTGGGACAAGATATCAATCAGTATGTCTATTTCAGTATGCATTTGCTGGGGAGCATGAGCAGCTTTGTTGCCCTCTCTGCCTCTCTTTCATTTCAGTCTGTGGATGGTGAGAACACGACAGATGGTTTCTTCCTACTCATTGTTCACGTTTCTTTGCAGTTTGGTCTCTATCTTCCTAAATTTTACTGAGATCCATGATCCTTCCAGTCTTTCAGGTGCCTTACAAATGCCACCCTGCAGCACACTGCGACCTTCTTCACACTTCACACCAGTACTCTCATGGTCTCTTCTTGAACTCAGTTTGTATCTTAAAAGTAAATCTTCAACTTCAGGTCTGTTAGTAAAAGTTAAGGATATTTATAAAATGATTCTGAGATCTGGAGACATTTCAGTGTGATATTACTGAAGGGGAATGACTTATTACTTCTAAAGGCAAAATCAACCAATCAAACGTGCAGTTCTCCTGCCCTTCCTCTACACAGCATTCTGAGATTGACTGACGTGGTCTTTTCTGAAGTGATACAAATGACATGCTAGAACTCTCCTCCCTCTTGGCAATTGTCTAGCCTATCAAATGAACCCTTTGACATTGGGTTGTTTTGCTATCATTACCTGAAAACTTCTCTTCATACTAAATCCTAGTCTGGATATTCCCACGTTGTTCTGCTTGCTTTCAGAAAAAAAAAAAATAACAAAACAACAAAAACCATATCTCACCTTTTCTCTACCATCTTCTCAGTATCTTTGGTGTTCTTTCTCCTCTCCAATTGGGATTCTGTCTTTTCTAATTCATGGAAATAATATGGCTTCCACATTGCCATCACCACTCATAACTTCTATTAAGCTTTTGATGGTGGTATGCTATTTCTTTCCAAAATAGGTATTTTTCTAGATTCTTTTATCCTAGAAGTGTCCCTTTTCCCTTGTATAGCTACTATAGACTTAACTTTGTAGACAGAGCTATTCTTAACTATCTCACCCATAACAGAGACTTTCATTGCCTTGATAGACCTCTTTAGCTCTAACTTCTGCTCTGACATCCACATTCATTTATCTCTTATGAATGGCGTCTCCCTCTCGTCAAAACTCAAACTTGGCAAGGCCACCTCCACATCACATTGGCCTTATTTTTCATCATCTCTGTAAACGTCACCACCATCCAGGGTAAACTTAAAGCCAGTCATCATCGCAGCTTTATTTGACTTCCCATCCATCAGCATGCCTTCTGCTTCCTATGTCTGAACTACATTCAGAACACAAACACTCCTCTGCCTGTTTACTGCTGCATGTGTAATGCAGGCCACCATGCTCTTTGATTTATAACAACATGTCAAACTCCTAGTCTCCTGGCTTTTATATTACTTTGGCTTCCGTCAGTGCAGTATCCAGACAAGTAAATACAAACCAGACGGTCCCTGCCAAGGTGGCACTTTATCTTTCCAATATGGGTAAATAAAATCCATATTTTTTGCCAGTATGATGCTCTTGATATTTTTAACCAATGCTTGCTTCCCCATCCTCACCGTAGATTCTCCAGGTTAGTGGGAATCTTTCAAGGCTTATTTCTATTCTTCAAGCTTTCAGAAGATATTGCTGTCTCAGGATCTATGAGTTTTCTGACTCTAAATGTTTGACTTCACTGCTGTCTTTTGTGTTTGAACATGAGTGTGATCTAATGACTTGTTCGTTATTTTCAGAAGCTTTCACAAGAGTGTAAGCTTTAGGAAAGTGACCATCTCTGTGTAGTTTTCATATTTCTTTAAGCTTTTGGAATTGCTCATGGTTTTAATCTGACTAAAAGAGCATCTAATATAAGCAGATGTGTTTGCAAAATGAAGCATAAAGCTCTTCCACAGGTGGTTTGAACATGTAGCCTTGAGTACTGATCTACATATAGAACTGTCAGAGATTATTTGAAAAGGTGAAAAAAACAAATAAGGGAAGAATTCTGTACCCAGGCTATTCATCCTGTAGCAGATAAAAATAAGACAAATATAGTTTAAACATAGAGTTAACTCTGTTCAGCAGAGTAGAAACTGTAAATATAGTAATGACCATAGGGAATTTTGGGAGACTTTGACATAATCTGAAAAGTCAATTAGGCAGTTCAAACAAAATTAATTTTTCATATCTTAAGAGAACATGAGATAAAGGATGTGGTGAAGAACACCAAAGAGTATATTAAATGCTGTGCATGATTACATCTTGTAAGCATACAAATAGGAAGAGGGGAAAAAAAAACCCTCAAGATCAGGTTGGATATACACTTGATAAGGCTCAAGGATTTAGAAAGTATTTACAAGAAATGATGAGTTGACCTTTCATGAACAGAGGGATAAGCTAATCATAGAAATGCAATGGAAATTTTCATATCTTTAGTCACATGCTTCATGGGTGTCTCTATTCCACCAACACTCTGTTGTATTTTCTCCTCCTTGCTTTTAGATGTTGTAGTATTTATCTACTAATTTTAATTATTGCCTACTTTTTCCCTACTCAATAAACTGTTGTGAATGAATGACATACCCCAACAAATGCTTTTTTTTTAAATCTTTTTTTGCTATTTTATTGTTTCACTTGGATTGGAAGCATCATTCTCTTTGTGACACTATTAGACAGAAGTGAAACTTTTAAGAACTGATACCTTGCATGTGTCCTAAGTCTTCGATGGTTTGACGCAGATCTCAATAGACCCCTTGATACTTCCCTAGAACATGTTATTATAAAAGGAACAAGTCTAGCCTGCCCCTGCCTCTGTCACCCTGCTTCTTGTCTCTTTCCTAGTTCAAGATTTAATTCTCTCACGAGCCATCTTTCATAGGGCCAAAGAATGTAGCATGCCACATGGAATTTCAGCTTCTGTAAAGCATGTTCATGTTCTCACATAGGTAATAAAAACTTAACACATACAATAAAAAAATGCAATAATTACAAGCGCAAAGACATAGACAATAGAAAGGAAAAGTCATACAGTTTCTTTAAATTCCCTATCTCATTCTTCAGAATTCTTAGTGTTAATAATTTCTCAGTTTTCACACACATGTGTAGGAATAGACACCATTTAGTTTAGTTTCTACTCAAATAAAAACAAGCTCTCCTCTGTGCATTTCACACGTATGTATTTCCTCTGTGCAGTTCACATGTGTGTATTTGATTTGTTTGTATTATCTTTTATCTTTTCTCTTATATACTTTGAAAACCTCTCTGCATCAGCGTTTATAGATCTTTAAAGCTAGAGTTATCATATACTTTTTAACAATTCCAGGGTTTGAAGCTGTAAGAATAGACTTTACTAAAGCAAGCATCAAGAAAATATCTATATACATATAAAATAACATCAATTATGAAATACAAAATTGGTCAGGAAAATTGAATGATTACCTCAGAATTTTCTAGTTCTAACAAAAATATCTTGGAAAGATGGCAGTTTTGTCTCTTTCTATAAGAATTTTGTATCCAATGATGCGTTTTCCTTGCCTCATACTTGTATAAGTCCAGTTTTAAAATTATGGCAAGTTAAAATTAGA
Source organism: Montemys delectorum (assembly GCA_019843815.1). Lineage (NCBI taxonomy): Eukaryota > Metazoa > Chordata > Mammalia > Rodentia > Muridae > Montemys > Montemys delectorum. The sequence continues at coordinate 21,421 of JADRCD010233763.1, read as the reverse complement.
ATCTTGTTTTGCTTTACAAAGGCAGTGAAATTGTAATATTTACCTATGAACAACCTTGTCCATCTTCTTTAGATGTTATATATTTAGTTTACATTGATTTTAGTAAGTTGTTTTCATTTTTAAATTATAAACTCATGCCAAGTTATTCATGAGGTTAGAAAAAACCTTCAATCTTCTTAGATACAAAACATTCTAAAAATGACCTATAATGAAAGAAAAATAATCACAAAATATCATGATTTAACAAAACAAATAGGGCTGGAGAGATGGCTCAGCCACTAAAGGCTAGGCTCACAACCAAAAATATAAGAGTTCGGTTCCCAGCACCCACAGTTGTCTCTCCAGCCACAAAAAAACAAAACAAAACAAAAAAAAAACCAAATAAGTGATCACAGTACTTTAGACACCATTGAGTCTTGGTCATTTTACAAGTTTTATATTTATCTTCAAATAACAATTTTTCCATTAAAAGAAAAATCATTCAAGACAGAAAGAAAAGAAGTCACTTCAACTCTACTCAGGCTGTAGAAACTTTTTTATGAAACAGGCATTTCCAGTTGTAGGCATGACTCAGTGGAGAATACTGTGCATGTCTTTGGTTGCAAGCAATTTTAAAGCTGGAAACAATAAGAGAGAACCTTTTTCGGGGACTGTATAGAAAGCAAAGTCAGATTCATGCCCACCTAAAGGGAAACATACAGTTATACACACATGTCTTTGTCCTACCTACACTAAAACCACATCTAAGAAAGAACAGACTGCAGCCATCCTAAAAACCTAAGAAGTCAGGAAGAGTCTTTCCAGAGAGAGAGTTGTCCAAAGAACAGGCAGCAGCCATGTGAGTTTTTATAGACAGCTGCTAAATAGGGATTCCATATAGACTCTTGTCAAAGAACTGGAGAAACAGGTAAGGCTCTGTGAGGCCCACAAGAGAGTAGCTATTTGGTACCTATTATTGGATACAGATGCACAGGTACTAGGATTCTGCATAATCACTTTCCATCTGTAGGAGTAAAGACCTTGTTGGGATCCTTGGACATTCAACTGAGCCTCAGTAAACCCATATAGTATGTGGAGAAGTAGTTCCCAACCAACAGTGAAGTTCATGCAATATTTCTTGTGGCATAGGAGATATACTCTCTCTAGGATAAAGATAGATCACAAATTATCAAGAGGTACTACTAGCCATTCATTACCTGCATAAAAAGAAATTTTACTATTCCTTAAATGCAGTTTTTTCTAGTCTCATTTACTATACATATATGTATATAATTATGATATAGATCTTTAAATTTAGATCTATATCACTAAATGATATAGATCAGTATGATATATAATGCTTTGTAAATGTATATATAATTATGAAATATGTCATTAAATATAAATCATTATGATATAGATCTTTGTGTATATATAATTTGACATATGAATATGTCACATTATATTAACTGAGAAGATTGTCCTTAAGTACGTAGGATTACGTACATACATTATGTACAGAAAGAAATTAATGAAAGAAAAATTCATGAATTTGAAAAGTGAAAGGAAGGGTGTAGAGAGGGTATGGAGGTAGGGAAAGGAAGGAGGAAATGGTGTAATTATATTATAATCTCAAAAAAAAAAAAGAAACAATTTTCAAACTCTACGTAGAACTAAAAATAATAAAAATTTTAAAAACAGAAAACTATGTTCATTGTTATTAATCAGGAAAAATTGTTAACAAAAACATATTATAAAAACTCTACATACATATAGTAGACAATGATTTAAATACAGTTTGTTAAAATATAATTATATATTTTCATTTCATTTCTCCCTCAAGCCCCTCTAAAGTTTTCTACCTCCAACTCTTTCTAGCTCTCCCTCTTTAGTCTTAAACTGATGGCCTTACATTCTCCAATTACATGCAATAGATAAATAAAACCTGCTGTCTATTTATGTTACTTGTATATATATGGTTTCTGGGATGAGAACTTTGTATTGGACATTCAAATAGGAGACATATCCCTGGGAGAGTCTAACTCTCCTCTTCAGCAGTCAACATTTGCCTGTAGTTCCTTGTTCAGGGTTGGGATCACATGAAAAAATTTCCTCTTTAGGATTAGTATGTCTATTCAGATTGCCATTGTTCAGATCTTTTGCTATCATTTCTAAGAGAGAGTCTTTCAAAACAGATTTCTTGGGATCTTGGCTCTTACAATCTTTCCAGCACCTCTTCTATAATGTTCTCTGAGCTATAGATACAGGAGTTGGGATGCAGATGTATACACTGGGGCAGGCCTCCGTATCATTCACTGGGCTTTGCTCTGGGTCCATTCATGGATTTCTATATAGCAGTGGTTTTCAACCTTCCTAACACTGTGACCCTTTAGTACAGCTCCTCTTGTTGTAGTGATCCAAACCATAAAATTATTTTTGCTACCTTATAACTGTAATTTGAGGCTGTTATGAACGTAATATAAATATTTTTGGAGAAAGAGGTTTGCCAAAGGGGTTGCGACCCACAGTTTGAGAACTGTTGCTATATAATTCTCCATTTTCTGTAAAGAAAAGCTGCTTTGATGATAAATGATAACTATCTTTATGTCTTAGTTAGGGTTTGCATTGCTGTGAAAAGATATCACAACCAACATTTAATTGGGGCTGGCTTACTGGTTTAGAGGTTCAGTCCATTATCATCACCCCAGGAAACATGGCAGACATGGCACTTGAGAAGGAGCTGAGTTGTCTACATCTTGATCCAAAGACACACAGGAGAATACTGTCTCCCACATGACTAGGAGGTCTCAAAGCCCACCCCATAGTGACACACTTCCTTCAATAAGACCACGTCTACTCCAAGAAGGCCACACTTCCTAATACTGCCAGGCAGTGGACCATGTATATCCAAACAACCACATTCTATCTTTGAATACAAGAAGATTTAAACTGTAATAAAGAATTACACTTGTCTATAAAGTAGCAGTAGGAGGTTCTCTTCTAAATTCCACAAACTCACTCACCCCAAATAGTTGACTAAGTTTCTTGTATTAGGCATGGTAGTAAGCAATACTTTTTAAAGAGCTTTAATAAATAAGCCTCACTGGTAAAAGAACAAGAGGACATAAAATGAACAAAAAAGAAATCTTTACATGCCTGGTAAACCTATTGCAAGAAAATCAAATAAAAATGTCCAGAATTTGAAATTATACTACCTTTCATCATTTAAATTTGGGATATCCCCTAAAAACTTCTGTGTTGAAGTATGATTTTCAAACTCATGGCACCATGGCAAAGGGTTGAAACTTAAGAGGTAGAATATAGTTATAAGAAGGCAACTGAAGATTTGGCTTTGAAGGTACATCTTGTCCCTTCCTCATCTCTTTCTGTCGCTCCCATTTCTCAACTTCCTGGCCACAATGAGGTGAGCAGTGTACTCTTGATGCCATAGATTGATAGAGCACACTATACACAAACTGAAACCTCTGAACTTGAGGCCCTAGCAAATCTCCTCTTCATTAAATTGGTTTTTTTTTTTGGGGGGGGAATGTTGTTGCAGTAATAGAAAACTGACTAATACACTGTCAAGGAAAGATTCATTAAATGATTTTGGTATCAGATATTGGCACTGGGGAAAATACAGTGAGTATAGATAAAATGTTAGAAATTATCCAATCATTGTGGAAGATAAATTCTAAAATGCTGTGAAAACAAACTTCCTTCTTGTGAGTCAATATTAAGTATATATGTATGCACACATACACACACACACATACACACACACACACACACACACACACACACACACACACACAAAACCCATATGTTTATTTTGCCAGACACAATGTTTAGGAAAATACTTAAAAATAATGATGGACATCATCTACTAAGATCCTAGAATTAAAGTAAAGTTGAAGAAAACCACAAAAGCAGGCATGTCATAATCCAGTGGTGCCCAGCAGTCCTAATGCTGTGGCCCTTTAAGACCACTTCTCATGTTGTGGTGACTCCCCCTACCATAAAATTATTTTCATTTCTACTTCATAACTGTAATTTTCTACTATTATGAATCATAATATAAATATCTGTGTTTTCTAATGGCCTGTGTTAGGTGACCCCTGTAAAAGGGTGATTTAATACTCCCAAAGGGTACTGGTTGGTTCATACTGTTGTTCCTCCTAAGGGGCTGCAAACCCTTCGGTTCCTTGGGTCCTTTCTCTAGCTCCTTCATTGGGGACCCTGTACTCAGACCAATGGATGGTTGTAACCCTCTACATCTGTATAAGTTGGGCACTATCAGAGCTCTCAGAGCTCCCAGGGACTAAACCACTAACCAAAGAGTACACATGGTGGGACTCATGCTTCTAGCTGCATATGTAGCAAAAGATGGCCTAGTCAGTCATCAATGGGAGGAGAGGGCCTTGGTACTATGAAGGTTCTATGCCACAGTGTATGGAAATACCAGAGCCAGGAAGCAGAAGAGAGTGGGTTGGTGAGCAGGGGTGGAGGGAGGGAAGAGGGAATAGGGTTTTTTCCCGAGGGGAAACCAGGAAAGGTGATATCATTTGAAATCTAAATAAAGAAAATATTTAATAAAAAATAAAATAATAAAAAGATACTCCCAACGGGTTTGCAACCCAGAGGTTGAGAAACACTGTCACAATGAAACTGCTGAAAATCAGAGAAAGCCAAAATTTGTAAAAAGCAACCAGAGATAAAGACACTTGTACCAGGGAACAGTGACTTGAATATGAGTGGATATGTAATCAAAACAATACAGTCCAGAAGACAACCACTCAGAAAAATCAGTTAAAATATATTATTTTTTTAAAAGCAAAACTTCTTCAAAGCGTGAATTAGATAATGACAATTTCAAAGAAACAACTTGAGGAAATCTGTTGCCAGTAAACTTGCACTCTGAGAAATTGAAAAGAAACTCTCCAGGATGACAGAGAACTATAATCAAGAATAAAAGTATGTCCCAGGAATGATAAAGAAGTGTGTGATAAGAGTTCAGAAAAATTTGAATGTCAACTTGATGGCTTATTTTTGTAGTTCACTCAGTGACATGCATTTGTAGTGACATGCATTTGGGTATGCAGCACAGTAAAAGTTCTGCTGTGTACCTGGCAAAGAGCTGAGAAAGGCCACCAGGGAACAAACTACAATACATTGTGATTTCTTTTCATTATATACTTTTGATGCTATTCATTATCCATGTTGTTCAAAGATCAGTAGATATCTATGATGTTTGTGTAGATATTGATACTCTCTATGTCTATGAGAGAATCAATAGATGTATACTCGATGCTTCCTCCATGATTTGGAGAATAAGGATAATGTTGCTGATAAATTGGTTTATTAATATTAAAGGATAATCATTTAAATTAATAATTTAAGTTTTCACAGTAGATTAAGAACAATATTAAGAATAGATTCTAACTATAAAATGACAATCAAATGTATAAATTATTAGTGTTCATAAAGAGTAAGACAGATAATAAGGGATAAAGGATATAAGTGACTGTTAATAAAAATAGATTAGATTGCAAACTTTTTACCTTTATAAAGATTATAGTCACAGGAAATCTATATATTCCCTAGTTTCACACACATTAATATCAAGGCTAAGTAAAATCTCTTTTAAAATTTAAAATTATGACCACCAAGTGTAAGAATATCTACTTGAAGAAAGAAAAGGCTAGCTCTAAAAGGAACCATTGGATTAGACACCTGTTGATACTAAACTTTAATGACGATTACTGCATTCAAGACACTATAGAGATTTTTACTTATGAATTTTTACTTCTGTATCATCTATATGTGATTATCTTGTTTTAATCAAGAGATAATAGAACTTGGAAATGTTTCTCAATGTAACACAGTTCTGAGTGGTAGAGAAACTCTCTCTAAAAGAAACATTGCCAAACTCTCATTTCCTCTTTAAATAATATCTTTATATCTATCTTTTGAACAAAGGGGATATGGTGTGTATGTTAGTTTCCTGTATTTAAAAAAATTACCACACCTTATTTACCTGTTGCATGAATTGCATGTTTCTGCACTATGTATATGAGTCGATCTCACCATGTGGATCCTGAAGAATAAACTCCAGTCATCTGGCTTAATGGCAAGCTCCTTTCTCATATGCCAGCCCCTCATCACATGGTTTTTTGAGAAAGATATCAACAGTAGGTGAGAGCAAGTTTCAGAATTCTAAATGAAGGTAAATGCTAATCCAACATTAGACACTTTCATATAGATTTCAATATCCAAACGTCATTTTGCTTTGAACCTATGTATCATTTTCATAAAATCTGTCTATTTGAATGAATAGATTACTTAGCATACAAATACTATTACAGCACTATTAAATGTAAGACTCAAATGTTTTATGAAAGTTTAACACAGTATGGTATGCCAAAGTGAGCATATGAGCTCTCAAGTGTTAGGGTGAAGTTTACGTATTAGATTAGAAGATATCTTTGTTGTCTTTCTTCTTTGTTTCTGTTTATTTTGGTAGAGTCTCACTAAGCACCCTCTCCTCTCTCAATCTCCCTCCCTGCCTTGCAGTGTTGGGATTACAGACATGTATGTCCATATCTGGCCAAGCAAATATTATCTAAAGCTTAGCTTTCCCCCTGAGCTCTACTCTGCCTCTCCTGTTCTTCCCATACTTTCAAAGGACAGAAATGAGATCAGTTTGTGTTTGTATACACACTGACTATTAGTGTGTGTAAAGGCAGGAATGTGTGCATATACCCTTCTGGGAAGGAGAAGACATATCCCAGGCAGTGATGTTTCTAGGACAGAAGAACTGGAATGTTAGTACTCCATTGACTTCTGGGAAACTACTATGAATACAAAAGTGGCTCACTGTGGATTTTTTGGGCTAAAATTCAATTCAATGGAGGGTTATATTTCTCAACTGTGCATTTGTAGTCTCATATTTATTTGTTTATTCTGTAATGCTACTGGGCTTCTCGGGATTTAAACTCTTAACACTTCTTAAGTGTAATTTGCCAAGGCTATTTATATATTCTCTTTCATGTGCAGCAGCAAATTGGGCTCAGAAACCCAAGGCAAGGGTATTTTCTGTGTCCTAACCCTTAGAGTTAATGACTTCTAATTAGCCCAGCAAGAAGCTAATGACTTCTAATCACTTGCCAATTGATTCTGCGTATTTTCTTCATAAATTTAGTCTTGGTGAATGGGGCAGTGTTTGATGAAGTATGTGTAGAGGAAGACCTGGGTCTGAGAAGCCAGGGCAAAGTGGAGGTGTCCATTTGTGTCAACTCCCCTGCTTAAAATATGTAGGTAGCATCATCCAAGTCTGGATTCTTTTGCTGGGATAAAATGTTCTGACCAAATTCAACTTGGGGAAGGAAAGGTTGTGTGGTTTACAGATTAAAGCCCATCATTATGATGAGTCAAGGCCAAAACCTGAAGACAAGAACTGAGACAGAGATCATGGATGGCAGTAGCTTACTGGATTGTTCTCCTCAACTTGATTAACTTCCTTTCGAGTACATCCCAGGATTACCAACCAAATGGTAGTATTACCCACAGTGAGCAAGGCTCTCTTCCACCAATTAACAATCAAGAAAACAACCCCCAGACATGCCCACAGGACAGTTTGATGGAAGAGATGCATATTAACAGAATATACATCTTCCCTAGTATGTCAAGTTAATAAACAAGATTAGCAAGCAAAGGTGTTCAAAATAAAGATGAAAGCATTGGTGACTGTAGAATGAAACTCTTTAGCCAATGTCAGGGAAGTAACTTCGGCCTTCATTATCTGCAGCGACTCTGACACTAACAAAAGAATCAGCACACAAAATTAATTATATAATCAAGTGATTGATCTGATGAGATACTTCACTTACACTTATATTTACTTCACCTGGCTATAGTTATCCTATTAGAATAAAGGTGTATATGATTATAAATCAAGCAAACATCTATTAGGAACCTGCACATGAGTCAACATTAAGAGAAAGATAATCACAACCCTTCTCTCCAGAAGATAGCAATTTGCAGCCGAGGTGACTCTGCCCTACAGTAAAGAACTGAACAACCAAGTAAATACTCCATGATGGTGCTAATGTTTACAGTCTAGTCCTCTCAGATCCTTCATATGACACATATATGCATTTCATTCTCTCTTAATATTAGCTATTTGCAAGATGCATTGCTTCCAAAACCTGAGAAGTCATTCTCAGGTTGAAGAAGATTTTACAGACAATGGTAAAGGCTAATTTTGCTGAAATTGCATTCAGTATTCCAGATCTTCAAAAATGGTCTGTATAACATCAGTCATGGAACAACATATACATGTTAATGTTTAAAAGTATTATGCATTAACAAAGCTTAATTCTGAAAGCATTGTTGGCTGTAGAAAACTGGCAAGAAACTGAAAAAAAAAAGATACCCTTTGTCTTAGTGTTTCTATTCCTGCACAAACATCATGACCAAGAAGCAAGTGGGGGAAGAAAGGGTTTTGTGGGCCTGGTCTCTTTCTACTGCCAATGGCTGAGGCTCTCTGCTGCTAATGCCTATGGCTGCATGGCATGTTAGTTAGTTAAAAGGAGGAAATGCATAATTGTGAGATATTTTATTGTAGGAAAGAGAAAATAGGCTGGCCATGTAGAGAGAAAGAAAGGAGAGGGAGAAGAGGAGAAGAGGAGGAGAGAGAGAGAAAGGAGAGGAAGAAAGCAAGAGAGCAAGAGAGAAAACAAAGAGCAAGAGAGAAAGGGAAAAGGCGCGAGAGAGGGTAGAGGGTGTACCGTATGGTTATCTGTCTGTGGGGCTGGGCATGCCTGGCTATGGTCAGATGACTAGGGGTAGGGTCCAGCTAGAATGCTGGGAGGTTGGTGCATTGTCTACATGACAGAATATACATCTCGATGGGGGGCAGCTGTGGAGGGTTGGGACTGAAACATGAGACAAAGTCCCAGGAGTTATAGCCAAACTCCTTTCATCCCTTGCAGGCAGAAATATTGCCCACTGGGACTCTGGAGTTCTAGACTTACACTCGACTGGGCCAAGGCTGCCTGAACAGACCATTGCCCCACAAGGTTTATTCAGCTTACACTTCCCACATTGCTGTTCATCACCAAAGGAAGTCAGGACTGGAACTCAAGCAAATCAGGAAGCAGGAGCTGATGCAGAGGCCATGGAGGGATGTTTCTTACTGGCTTGCTCAGCTTGCTCTCTTATAGAACCCAAGACTACCAGCCCAGGGATCACACTACCCACAATGGGCCCTCCCACCTTTATCACCAACAGAGAAAATGCCTCACAGCTGAATCTCATGGAGGCATTTCCCCAACTGAAGCTCCTTTCTCTGTGATAACTCCAGCCTATATCAAGTTGACATATACAACCAGCCAGTACAACCTTGTTACACAATTGTATGGATCAATAAGATAATACACAAAAATCCTGATATTAGAGAACTCTGTATGTACTTTAAGAATATCACACATGTTCACAGTGTTTTTAATCACAACCAATCCTACTCCTTCCTTTACTCCTACCCATATCTCTCTAGTTCACCAACTCTCAACTTCATCTCCTCCTCTTAAAAAATAACCCAAGTCCAATCTGTGTTGCCTGTTATATATATTACAGATGTGAGCCCATCCACTGGAGTAAGGTTGGCTTATCAAAGGCCACACTCTAAGAGAAAACTGATTCTCCCTCCTCCAGCTGCTATCAAGTATCAATACCACTTATAAGCTTCTCCCCTATCCCACTCCAGAATGTTGACTGGCTAGATCTTGGGTAGGTCTTATGTGTATAACTGCAGGTGTCAGGAGATAGTGAATGCAATGATCTCATCGTGTCCAATAGACAGTGTTTCACTTCAGTCCTCTCCAGTACTCTTCTACAGTCTTTTTACAACCTTGTCCACAATGATATATGAGCCTTGAGGGCATGGTGATGTGTGTCCCACCTATAGCTGAGCACAGCATTAAGACTGCTTTGACTAGCTGCAATCTTTTGTATAGGCCATCATCTACCACATAAAGAAACTCATTTGATAAGGTCTAATTACTGTAATAATCTATGGGCACTTAGGTAAGACTTTACAGGACAATTTGATACAATATGACTTAGCAGAACAATAGTAATAAATTCATTCTTGAAGCTTTTGAGTACCCCACCACTCAATCATAGTCAGATTACAATATTAGGTAAGTGTTTCCACCTGCACAGTAGCCCTTAACCCCAATTATAAAGTGACTGGTTACCCCCAGTGTTAACTAGGATTCCCTAGAGTAACAGAATTTATAAAATGAATATCTCTCTCTATAAAAGGGATTTATTAGAATGATTTACCAAATACTGTCCAGCTAATCCAACAATGGCTGACTATGAACAGAAAGTCCAAGAATCTAGTAGTTGTTCAGTTCACAAGACTGGGTGGCTGTTCTTCCATATACTCTAGAATCCTGAAAAAGTAGGCTTTGAGGCCAGAAAATGAATGGACATGCGAACAAGGCAAGAACAAGCAGGCAAAAAGTAAAACCTTCCTTCTTCCATGTCCTAATAGGCTTCGAGCAGAAGGTGTGGCTCAGGTTAGAGGTGGGTTTTTTCAGCTCAAATGATCTGTATTAAAAATGTGTCTTCCTGCCTCAAATCTAAATTAAAGGCATGACTTTTCCCAGCTCAACAACCAGGATTAAAGCTGTGCCTTCCTATTCAAAGTTCTTGATTGGAAGTGATCTTCCTTCTTCAGTTTAAGCAGAAATCCTTCACAGGCATGCCCTCCATTTTGAGGTTTTACTTAATTCCAAATGTAGTCAAGTGGACAGCCATGAAGAGCCACCACACTCGTAAAATATCTGTACTCCTATCATATCCATTATAGGACCATTAGTGAAGACAACACACACACACACACACACACACACACACACACACCCTGGTTACAAGACATGAAGAAATCAAATTGATACTTACCAGGATATTTTCTCTGTGCTGCCTTTTTTCCTGGTGTCATCAACAATCTTACCCACCTATGACCTCTGAGAATTAAAATATGGCAAGAATTGTAAGTAATAAGAATTTATTTTAAAATCTAATAAGGCAAAAGCTTGAATGCTTTGGGCACTGTCTTCTTTTTCTCCTTACAAAATAGTTGAAAAACAGATTGGTCCTTTAATATTTTGCCAACAGATCAACATGAGGTCAGAGTCACCAGCAACATGAGTACTCACTAAACAGTAGCCTGCTCTGCCTACAAGCATTGTCGGTAGCAAATTTCATCTTGGTCTTGTAGAAGAATCACCCATAGACCATTTCATTTTGATTTAACATTCTTCTTTTTAAGTGTCTGCCAAGGTATCCTAATTAAGAGCTACAGAATAAAGAAATGATCAAATTAGGACAGCAAAATCAAAATCAGACACATTGTTTGTTCAGGAACATGCCGTGCTGGCTTGTTGTCTTCCTCAGGAGGGAGCCTTGAAGTAAATTCACAGCCCAGAGTCTAGGATCCATTCTCACACCATGCGCCAGCATGTACAACCCCAGGTAAACCTTTGATTGCCCAATTTTTCCATTTTCAGTTAGAAGACTTTATGTGTGCCTTTGTGTGTGTGTGTGTGTGTGTGTGTGTGTACACTCAACTGTGTATATCTAGATAATTATCTAGATAAAGCTGATTATTTAACTTCAGTTTGGGGGATTATTCCCCTAGTTTTGTGATGTTTGATTTGGTGATTAATTGATTTCAATAATTCACACATACACACACACACACACATACACTTATATACACATATGTATATGAATGAGTACACACAGAAAAGTAACATAATGTATACAAAATTATGTACTATATTATAATAAAACTTATATAAATATATAAGCCACTAAAATGAATGATGCAATCAACCCATTCTTCGGTGTTGTTTTTATAAGTACACAGGTTAGTCTGAGAGTGTTTGCTTGAAGGAGTGATCAGTGGTGTCTACTCTGAAAGACTCAAGGAGCTCTTTCTAAGGACAGAAATGAGACAATTCAGCCTAACACTTATGCTCAGGCACTAAACAAACTCCGTGATTTTCCTTACAAAACAAAGATCCAGCCAGGACAGGTTTTTGCTCTTTCAAAACAAATGCTGGGTTTTTTTTGATTTTTCTTCTCAGTCACCAAAGCCATTTGTTGAGCTGTTGCTCATTCTGTAATGACTCTCTGCCCCAACTAATCCCGAGATACCTACTTTCTAAAGTGAGAGTAAATTCAATTATCTACTTGGATCTGTAAAACACTATGTGTGGTCCCTTCAGATAGATCCAGACAAAGACCAAATGTTCTTCTTCTTAACAACCAGATACAATGAGTAAAATTAATAAGAATAGGAGCAGAGTACACTGATACATAATATCTGTATGCATGTATGTATGCATGCATGCAGGTATACAAATGCACATGTGGAAATGTTTCAGTGAAATCCATTGTTTTGTACACTAAAACATGAATTTTACAAGGATTTTCCATGAAAATTACATGTATGCCTTATTAGCTTGGAAATAGTATTTACATGAAGAACATAGGAAATGCTCAGGGCAGTAAATCACAGGTACAGGGTCATTGTCTGTTTCTAGACTCTGATAAGTTTCAGTTCAAGTATATTTTTTTGTATCATTTATCATTGGGGATTCAGTTCATAGAGCATCTACAGAGAACAACCATTCCTCTCTCTGGCAGAGTGAGCTGAGCCCGTATTTCCACATTATGGCATTTAGTTTCTACAGCTCTTGGATTTTCGTTTATTGTGCTTTTGTTAGCTGCCTGTTTCCTCCCTTTACTCTGCAAGCTGTGCTGAGAGCCTTCCTCCGAGTTTCACAACTGTGTTTGCATTACTTAGGCTAATGCTTTCATACAGTAGGCTCTATGAATATCTAATCACGAAATAAATAAGTGATATGCTCATTTTCTCATTGTGAAAAGAAAGATGAAATAGAACGAAAGGGGCTACCATCTACAAACCAGCACTGACTCTAATTGCACATGAACGCACTTAGGGTTTAGTGGACTTACTACACACTTGAAATTTCAGACCTCAGGCTATTAATCT